>JAOEHY010030191.1:0-16838 GCA_025447955.1 Psilopsiagon aurifrons | reverse complement strand
TCTCTTGCAGTTTAGGTAGCAATCCAGGTTCACTGCTTTGAGCTTTCTTTGTGCCATAGTTTTCTTTGCAATCATGGCAGCGCCGTGACCCATCTTCAATAAGGACGACAGACTGCGCTCATCCTGTCCAGCAGTTTAGGTTTCTTTAGGGAGACAGTTCTGAAATTGCAGTGTTTCAAAATATGCAGAGATGAAGGCAATAAAACTGTCTGCATCCTAGGTGAGTTAAACACTGAGCAACTGCATGAAAGGGCTGGATGAAGCTAGTTGCTCTCAGGGAAGTCAGATTTAGCCCTGGGCAGCACGTATCTCATGCAGGCTTCTCCATATGGGAGGAGATAGAAAGGAGGGGGAAGACAGTGAGCAAAGGAAAAAACTGTTCTGCCTCCTCTTGGCTAGATAAGTGTCTTCCCCTTCAGCAGGTTTTTTTTTTGTGATCCTTTCCTGAGGCATCTCTTCAGGTAGGGAGCCAAGTTCTTAAAAATAGGGCTGTGAGACTGAGCATGTCACCTTTTTGTGATCTGGGCTGAGGTGTTTGTAATCCAGAAGCAACATATAGCTCATTCCTCAGGAGTATTTCCCTTCACTTCAGGGTAGGCACAGATTACATGCAGTGTTTGATCAGGTTTTATTTTAAATTGAGCATCAGAGTCTCTGGTGTTCTATAAAGGGCCAAGCATGCTGACGATACTGTCTGAAGGACAGACCTTATGCAAACACAAGTGAGATGCCTGCAGCCAGATCCCTTAACAGCTTTCCACTGCTATTTATTTTTCCTCACTTTTACCTCTTGGGCACTTTAAAGTGATCTTTCCTTTATTCCACATCTTTGCTACTCAGTCAATCAGGAAGTAATGGACAAAAGGATGCTCACTCCTTTACACCTCTGCCGAGTTAGCTGCCCTGTTTCAAATACCCATTCCTAAAGTTGTTTACCTTTACTGAGGGAAGCATTAAGGGATTTTATCAGTTCAATGCCTATTATGGCTAATTTATGAAATATAGAGGAGTTGCCTTAAAGAAGGGAAAAGCTGAAAACAAGAGAATTCTTCAAATTTGGAACAAAGACAGCTTTTTAATTGACTCTTTATAGTGCTAAAACCACAGGGATGTGTTTCCAGGCAACAAGAGGCTTAACTATATGTGACCAGCAAGGACATATGTCATCCTTAAACTGTGCTTAAAAGGATCCATGGTGCCTGTAGTCATGCTTTAAAATGCCTGGAAGGGTGAGTAACCTCCTCCTTTGCATTGTTAGCCAGATTTGCTGGCACTAACTGTCTTAGTTTCCCTAACTGGACCACAGACCTGACCTAATGAAATCATCATGCAGGTTTTCTATTTCACTGAACATTTTCCCCCTTGCCTCCCAGAGAAACAAAGGCCTTTCTCCTTAGCTAATGTCCACTTCAAAAGAGGCTTGCCATCACCTATCAGCTTTTAATGACTATTTCCTCCCACTCCTATTTCATTTCATAGAAGAATGAGATGATCTTTTCTGAACTCATGTCCATTAAAAAAATAATGTAAAATAGAATATGTATCAAAACAGTAAACAGATATACTGCTTTGCCCCCTTAGATACTCAAGTCCTCAGCAGAGCTATTGGGAAACAGAGTGATGAATATTGCCCACAGAGCATTCACGTGATACCTTTTCTGAGCAGATTGTTCAGAATGCTGAGCAGATAATTCAGGATGCAGAATTGCTTTCAGTATGGAAGCATAGGAGGCAACATAGGCTGTGTCCACACTGCACCCAGCTCATAGACTAGACCAAATTTCATCATTTCCCAATTGCTCTTGCAGGAGAGCAGAAAAGAAGTTCCTGGAAGAGAGTTAACATTAATTTAACACCAAACAACTGATGTTTTTCTTGGACAGCTCTAAAAGAAATAAGCTTGTTTCCAATGTGCAAAAGAAAACTTTGGAGGATGGATGTTGCATTTTCTCTGTAGCTTTGGAAATATCCATATGATTTAAGAAATGCTTGAGGAGTGCATTTACATAGTTAAGGCTATGTCCTGCCTGCTTCTCTCAGCTTTTGAAGATTTCTTGGAGGTGAAGGGAAGGAGGAAGGTGCTGAATATCTTGGCGAGAACAGTATAATTGCATGCTATGAAGCCATGAGCTGGCACTGGTGTTCAATGCAGCAGCCTTGCAGTACACTCTTCACCAGCAGATTCTGCCTGACATTGTTGGTTCATTGCCTTCACCTTTGTGCTTAAATTTCTCTGGCAATGCAGTGAGCTTTTTGTCCCCTCTCCCACTCCCAGTTCAGATTTAGCTTGTATTAGCTCTCTGTCTCAGTCTGCCACTCAGCTGCATGTAGCCTTGTGTCAGAGTAGAGAAGCACAACAGCAAGCGGGAGAAGTGGACGAAGCCAGCAGGACTTTTTTCTTGGTATCAATATTGGTAAATGCCAGCTTAAAACACTTGTGAACTTGTGGCCTGAAATGGATCATAAAGAAGGATGCACCATGGAATTCCAACAATACTGCACATTTTTATGGCAGAAGGACAAGTCAAGAACAAAGTTTTTCTCTATGTTTGAAGATGGTATCTTATATAATTTAAAAGAAAGACATTTACTGCATCTACTTAATAGATTTTTGGCTTCTAATAGAGTAACACAATTTATTCCTCTTTATAGCCTCTTTATTCCATTCCCCAGTTGCACAGGTCTGGGATTCAAAGTACAGTGTTTCCCTGGAAATTCAGGCTTCAGTTAAGGATGTAGACTAGCCCTCATCCAGCTTACTCTGTTTGCATCAACCCAAACTCCATTTGAAGAAACACATTTCTTTGATTTTACCTTGAAATCATGTTACAGGTTGGATATAGCTTTCAAGAGAAAAAAGATTATTAGTATAAATAGATAATCATGGCTTCAGGCTGCACCATTTGTTACTTCAATCTTGGTTAGGGCCATAATAATGTTTGTGCTCAGAAAATCCGCAAGAGCATGAGAGGCCATTTGTATGGCCTGTTAGGCACAAAATTGCTTCTTTTATTGGTGGAATACAGGTGCACCTTTTAAAAATTTTACTCCCTGTGTTTATAACTGCTCAACTAACAAAATCACTTAAGCAGACATGGAACTACCTGGTAATATTAAAACTGGCTGCTGATGCAATATACATGTAGTTTAATATGCCACTTTTCTTAACATGCTAATGTCCTGCATTTCTTCAGCCTACTTACCAGAATTCTTTCCTAAACAACATCCACACCAAAACATCTGGAGACATCCAAGCAATGACATATATTTGAGGATCTCATGAAATAAATAGCAGGTTTCCTTCCATAAATGGCTTTGCTGCTGAACAGGTTGAACTCTACTGCAAGGATATAGATTAAGAAGTATCCATGCGTTACAACACATGAAAGAACCTCTTGCTGTTTCATCTCCATTGTTGGCTAAGTCACACCACAATATGTCAGCATCTTGTAATTTTGCTCACCTCAGTATTAGTTATCTGTAGATACTGTAGGTATCATTGTTGTGATCACTAGCTCATTGGTGCATATGATGTTTTTTGAGGAATTGCGTTACTTTGCTCTGCTCCTCCATCACCAGTCCTCCCTTTGCCTTCCTAAAATTTAATCCTAGTATCTGAGGCACTTCATTTTCCCATGCATTCCTGCTGAAAGTGGACTGAGTGGGACTACTCATCTGAATATACTGTCGAAAACGTTATTTTTTACAGAAAACATACATAAAGGCAATGCTGCAAAGCTGCTCTACAGCAGCTGAGGTAAAACTTAGTGTAGATGACCTAGATAAAGGCTAGAACCCAGTTTCATTTGAGGACAAGCTCATCTGGTTGTTCTAAAAAGCTCCCTGGAGATTTCTAGGTTTCTGGTGGTAGTGTGTTACAAACGCTTATTGCTGTATTTTGGACTGAATTCAGAACTGCCTGACTAAAGAGTTACAGCCTCTTGGTGTTTCTCACACTGTTGCTGTGGGGTATAAACATACATAACTATAGCTGACTAAACTATAAGGTTTACTAAAACACTGATATCTTCCTTTCCTTTTTTAAATTTCTTGTATCTGCTCTATTCTGCGTACTTTAAACTAGTCCTAATATTGTACTATGCTGCAATATGCCATACATATACTACCTAATGCTAGGACATCTTTCCTAGTACTGTCCAGCAGTGTCAAATGTGACAAATTGGACAAATTCTTGAGGAACATGCAGGGTGGTTTCTTATTACTTATCTGGATATGTACAACTTCTGAATTTTAGCAAGGTTTTATTATAATAAACCAACTACATGTAATCTATGTATCAGAAACTTGGGACTGAAGCAGAAATTCAAAAGCCATTCTGCAAAATCACCTAAAAAGTCTGTGCTGAACTTAGAAATCAAACTGAAAATGTCCTTACTCTAGGATAAAAGTGGACAGAAAGAAGAGAAGCTGCTGTCTGCCGCTGTTTTTTAAAGCAGCTACTGCAAAAGTTACCAGAGTACATTGAACTTCTAACACTATTTTTATTAGCACTGATTAGATCAGTTGTTTGGTTTTTTTTTAAGTGTGAAACTCAAAAAAAGCTGAAAATAAGACTGTAAACCTTCCACTTCCAGTACTGGGCTGGGCTGTTTTTTCTCTGCAGCCTTGTTCTCAGTCTAGCAAATTTCAGTAGCTTTCTGGTTTGGATCAGCTTCCACCATCCCACCAGCTACCTTGGAAAGTTCTCTTTTCTTTAGCTCTGGGCTACATGCTTGTTTTCTGCTCCCCTCTGCCAGTTTCTGTGCCTTAGCAGCTTCCTGCTTGCCAAGCCTGTCCCTTCCCACTACCCAGCTCTGCTCTCCTGCACTTTCTTCACACTGAGCAAGTTCAGTCGTTGTCAGAAAAAGGAGCAATTGCCCCATCTGTAAAACAGTGCTCTTTTGCCAAAGCCCAGTGGTCAAGACAAGGCAAAGAGGCAGTTTTCCTACCTGCTGCCCAGGCACTGGTGTTTCAAAGGAATATAAAAAAAACACTAAATGTAAACCAGAAAAATATTAAACAGATGCTATTCATCACAGTCCCACCCCAGCACCTGGACTGCAATACCATCTCTTTTATTTCAGCTCTTCTCTCTCTTCTCTCTCTTCTACTTCTTGTTCCTGTATGCCCATCTCTCACAGTCTGCCCAAATGCTTTCATAGTTTTTGTAATCTATATCAAAAGTGTTTAATTTTTATTGAACTCTTTCCTCTTTCTCCAGAGACTTGATGTTGCTCAGATTGTCTTTATATTTTTGCTCATTCATAAAGTGCTTTTCATTCAAGAAGACTTACTTTCCTCTGCTTACCTGAAACCTGATGCGCTGTTTCTGACTATTCTTCTCAGCCATCACAGTTTTCCTTTTTTTGATGTAATCCTTTGCCCTTGGCTTGGACACAATTTTGAGCACCAGTTGAGGTGTATCCAGAGCAGATCCTTGCAGAGAGCACACCCTGTATGTGGGCTGGTAGCAATGCAGATTATTTTCGTTAAAGCCAGTTCAGAATTCGGTTCCTGTTTCTTAATTTCATTTAAATTTGGTCTTTTTTGAAGAAAGCATCTTATGTCTTCCCATTCAAGGCTTAGATTGCTACTAGGTAACAGCACCTACTTCTGGTTTTTTTTTTTTCTGTTGTTGACAAATAAATGACTGCTGTGCTTTTCCAGGGTTGGAGCTGTCAATTTCTGCTTGCTTTCCTACTCTCCATACTAATGTCCATTCTCAAACTCCTTATTTACTTTTCTCCCTTTATACCTAAGAAGTTTCATCTGATCTGTCAAGCTTTTTTATAATTGTGTTCACATTCTTGACCTTGTCATATGCTATTTTCTTTATGAGAAAATGGAAATTGCCAAATCAGAAAACAATGATCCATCAAGCTTACTAGCTTGTCAAAGAGGGTAGGAAAAGTTCACAAGATACCTAGACAGGAAAACTGCATTATATAAAGGGATATAAATCCTTCCCCTTGGCTTCCAGGATTGATCAGTTTGAGCTCTCTGGCTTTAGTTTATATATAGTTTACAGTTATTATTTCAACTAGTATAAACTATTTAGGGCAGTTTTGTTCAGGTATATTTAATGCTGGTTAAATTTTACCAATGTTTTTGCTAAAAAATATTGTGTAGATTATTTGCATGTTCTATGAGAAGCCTTTTCAATGCTGAGAAAATAGCTGCTTGCAAAAAACCTCCCTGGCTTACTTAAATATAAACATAAATATTAAGTATAAAACACTGAAGAAAAAGGCATTTCATTTTATGCTTCTTCTCTGAAACAGGATATTTCCTCTCTGTTTTTTACTTTTATATGTGACTCTCATATTTTTCTTAAGAACACTAAATAATTTGAGGCTCTCACTCACTCTGGATTTGTGGTCCAATATCCAAGAAAAGCAAGAAACAGATTCTCAGATGGATAGGAAAGTTACTTCTTTAGATCTACAGCAGGAAAACACACAGGACAGGGTTGCAAGGGTCAGTTCTGGTAAAGCTCAATGGCAAGACAGGGACTGAGAAAGTCACTTTAGAAAGATAGTCTTCAGGAGACATACAAAAGTTACAGACAGATTTTAGTAAGACAGAGACAGTAGTTGTGTTTCCTTAAATATCCTACCTTCAGAATGAGAGAATCAACAAGATGCCGCTTTCCAGGCAGCTATTTTTATAAATAAATATTTTGAATAGATACAGTACTAGTTCCAAATATTTTTTCTCTCATGTTTTTAGGTACTCTAGAGTTTTTACATGTTTTTCTGTCCCCCAGTCTCTAAAAATGTTTCAGAATTTGTTATGTAGGTTCATTTTTGGGGGGAGTACAGCACATAAACTACCGTTTTCAAACAGATGAGTAAAACTCCAGCAGGGCATCAGATATATGGCCGCGCTGTTCCAGTGGTGAGGTGGCTGTCCTATTTGGAGCCAGTGCTCTGGTACTGCCTTCCAATCCACTTTGAAACTTCACTTATGAGTTGAAATTGAATAGCATCAGCTTGCTGATAGGATGCTGTGATGGCTGGTTTTCTGGCACCATGCTCTGCTGCGTGGGCCACCCTTGGCTGGTGGAAGCATATGGCTCTGCTGGCTGGAGGCCGAGGCACAGAGGAGACTTCTCTGAACATGAACCAACTGGGAACTTTAGATAGCTCATTTCAGACCCCTTTGAAATCTTCCCAAAATGACCAAGGGCCCACAGTCAGTTTTTGACTCTTACCATGGTGTGCCTTGAGCAGTTTATGAACCATGATCAGTTAAATCAATTGAGTCATTAAACTCTCATCAGCTGTAAAATCAAAATATAAAAGCTCAGAGTAACATTATACTGCATGCTGGTACTACACTTTAGGTAAATAAAAATAGCTGGGATGGAAATCACAGACCAGAAATTATTTTTTTTACCTCTTTATCTTGTAGAGGGAGGTAGATTTGTTTTTTTCTTATCTCCATCTACTAGAACTAAGAATCAAAGGACATAACCAGCTTGTCATATAAATGGACTCTGTCAGAGCTTTCAGTCATCCCTGTTGCCTCTGGTATGTTCAGCTGAAATAAGTGATGCATATAGTGTTTGCTCTGATTAGTATAGCAGGATACTCTGCGATCTTCCTTTAAACCTCCAGAATAATTTTCCTTCTTTTCCACTGAAAGGAGTGCCCAGAACTGCCTCTTTCTACATTTTATTTATATGAACTTTGATAACTTTCATGGACAAAAGGTGGTGTTTAAACATTACCCATGTTTTTTCCCTTGTTTCCTGTCAAACACGGCCCTGGAGGAGGCTTGAGTAATTCAGTTTCACTGATTGACAATGAGCAGGAACTTCAGGTGCCATGTGTTGCTTTATAACACACCCTCGTTAATCAGTGAGGCACCCAGAGAGACCAGCTGCATGTGACTGAGCCTCAGCCATGTAGTTAGTGTGCTCCAGCTTGGCTATGTTGCTTCTCAGGCCCTGCTTTCTCCCAGCAGAAATTCAGCATGGGCAATTCTGCTCCAGGGTTAGTGATGTGCATGTATATATTCCAGCTTCCTAGAAGAGTGGCGTAAACTCTGTATTTGAAGCACATTTTCTACCACTGTCTGAAAATGTATTGATCATCATTTGGTATTGTTACACTCTTGATGCCAGGTATTTAAAAATAAAAAAAGAGCTGGATCTTTAGATGAACAATAATACATTTGGTCTGAATGATAGCTCCTATGGACTTTTAATGGTTACAAGGCTGAAGAAAACACTTGCTCTTGAATGCTTAGCAGCTGATTCAACACAGGCTGATTAGATAAAGAAAAGAGAGTAGAAGGATAATAAATAAAGGAGCTCTCTGATGAGGATTCTAAGGAAATGAAAAACACTTTATTGATAATCAATCTGTGGCAGATTTTGATAATGAACTCCTGTATAATAAGCAGCCTGTATGCTCATCCTGCCACTAGAATTCTAATGAGGGATAAAATGGATCCAAATTAGAAGTTTGCTAGTGAGCCTGTTATTAAAACAATTAAACATTTTTAATGAAAGTAAACAGAAGTTGCAGGCTGTATTTTTTCATTGGGTTATATGTTATCTTTCTTTTGTTTGCTTACTAATATACGGGCTAAGTTATCCTTAGGATATATACTTTAAGAATTTAATGATTACTGTCACTCGAACCAGGTGATAATATTGTGGATGATATAACTGGGATAAGCATCACAATAGGTGGCACAACTATGTTGCATAGAGCAGGCAGAAAGAAGTTTTTGTGCTAAGCCACAGAAATACAGATATGAAAGTCCTTCTACCCTTGAAGGTTGTAAGTTCTATTGACCTATGTTTTATTGTAAGGCAGTGGGTGTGTACAGGACACAGTAGTTAAATGAATATAAATCTATTCATCTAGGGGTTAATCAGATTTCTTCTTGCATCCAGACAGCTATGACCAAGCCTTTACTGTGCTCCACTAGAATAAGGACTGACCAGAACCAATAGAGAAGCAGTGTTTTCCCTCCTTCCAAAGATGCACCTATGCTTAAACTTGCTATAATTTTGCCTCATTGGCTATAAGATCATAATAGAATCATAGCTTCATAGAATGGTTTGATTTTGGAAGGGACCTTAAAGTTTATCATTTTCCAACCCCACTGCCATGGGCAGAGACACCTTCCACTAGACCAGCTTGCTCAAAGTCCCATTCAACCTGGCCTTGACCACTGCCAGAAATGGGGCAGCCACAGCTCTTCTGGGCAGCCTGTTCCAATGCATCACCACCCTCATAGTAAAGAGCTTCTTCCTAATATCTAATCTAAATGTACCTGGGCACAAATTCTGCAGGCAGGTCTACTGCCTGCCTCTGCACCAGGAGAAATATCTGGGCACTTCCTGCAGCCCCAGTCTGCAGTGCAGCCTCTCCTTCCAGCAGCTCTGTCTGGGTGGGGGCTTTGACCTCCACTGGGTTAGATGGTGCAGATTGTGCCAGGAAGAGCTGAAGCCTTTACTCTCAAACAAGAGCCCACGTCCTGCCTCGAGGGTCAGGTAGGATGAGCGCCCTTGACCTGCACAGAGGATCACAGAGCGGTGGCTGTTTGCTGGGTTATGTGTACTTCAAGTCTTCACCTGGCCAGTGGAACATCCCTCATTCGAAGAGATGCCTTTCCTGTGTGAACTACCATGCAAACTTCCCCATGCCCTGTTTGTCCACTTTGTTCGTGGTGCTTTAGGGAGCTCCTGGACCTGCCCACATTGCATCGCTCACTCAAGCAAGAGCTGCCGGCTCCTGGTGGCTCTTGATGCTCCCTTGGGCTTTCCCCTGCTCAGGAGCCCGCCCTATGCCACAATGACCTGCTCCACTGTGGAAAGTGGCTGCACCAGACCTGGTTGCCATGAAGAGTGACAAGTTGTCTCCATCAGCTGCTTCTCACCAGTCTGTTGAGACTCCGCCTTTCCACATTATTTAGTTACTGTTTAGCTCATTCCTTGTTACTCTCATTTTCTTTTTCCAATGAACTTACTGTGTGAATGACTCAAGCCAGTTCTGACAGCTAGTCACTGTTTGTTCCCAAACAGGTTTGTCACATTGTTTCAGAAATTTATGATGTGATCTTCCTCTCTGATCTTCCCCACTGCACCCACCACTTATACCAGAGCCCAAGGGGTTGCCTGAAAGCTGAAACGGGTCACTGTGGCTCCATGCACCATTTTGACTCTCACAGAACTGAATCTTCTTCCCTTTTTCAAATGCAAGATAAGTAGTTGAGCAGTTGACCTCTAGGTGTCAGTGGTTTTAATCTTACCTGTTCCTTTGAATAGTTCAAAGTTTATTTAATATTTCAACATTTGCCAAGCTCGTCTGAATACTCTGTGTCTGGAAGATGTGCACTGGGAGGAAAACGAGGAAAGAAATGAGACAGGAAAAGAGAAATACCAAACCCATTAACAGAATGCCTTAGATACCTTCATGAATTTTAATTTTCCCAGGGAGTGACCAGGAGACAATGTCCTTTAGGATGAAAGATGACTCAAGTACACAAAGCAAGTTTCACATGCATTCTTGTGATAGATAATATCCTACTCCTGAAGGGAGAAAAGCCTTTGAAATTATTAGTATGAGGGCCCCAAGTATCAGCGACCTCACAGAGGACCTCACATGCACACCTTGCCTAGAGCCCTAGGGCTCCGTTTAAGCTCAGAACTGAGCCTCCAGCCTTTGTTGCTTCCTGACAGTTACGCAGAAGGATATCTTGAATCTAAAGAAAATAAATTGCAGCTCAAAAGACTGCAGCATGACTATAGCATAAGGACAATTCTGTTTTCTCCGGAACTGTTAAAAATATATATGCAATTTATAACTGAAATGTTCACAATTTAAGATCAAAGGAAAAGATTTAGCATTTTTTCAGTACAGAAGAGATTGAAGTATTGAAGTAAAAAATAATGCAGTAGCTGCTTCAGTCTTTTTTATATGCATCAGCTGACTGTTTTACTGCTACCTTTTTTTGACATGGGCACTCAAATATATCTTGAAAATTCTGCTTGCCTTGATGAGACACCTTAGCTCTCTTTTAAAGGACATGAAAGGTCTAGAGATTTGTGGTTAAATTAGTAGTGGTTCAACTTCAGACAGAGATTGCTAATAGTGTGATCAAATCTGTTCAATAAAATAGTTACTTATGTAGGAGAATAGGGGGAAAACCAACAAGCCCCAAACAGAATAACATAAGGCACTAGAGATATTGATTTAATACCATACTAGCACAATAGGCTTATATTTTAGAGCACATCTAATTTTTCTATACAAGAGAATTTTGGGGTTGAGGAGTAGCAGGGGCTTCTAATTAAATGCGATGGTTCGCATCACATGTGGCAGCTCTACGTACCAGGCATATATGAATAATATAGATCCCTGCTAGGCTCACCCAGACCACTATTTACTAAATCTGGTGTTACCAAATGGGATTTTGGGGAAGTATGTGATACTTGTGGTGGAGTTCAAATCTGTTTGAGCTGTCCATGAAGCAAACAGGCTCCACAGCATTAGTTTTTTTGGGAAACATTTACTTTTACTTTTTCTACCTACAAAATCTAGAAATTTAGTGAAGAGATTGTATGTTTGTTCTCTTTTAAAGAATCTTGTCATTTCAGTATCCAGAAAACTGAACCTCAAACCTTGCCCAAGATGCATCACAGGTTCATGTCCTCAAGGGGCGTCATAGGTTCTCCTTCATACTTTCTCTTGTGAATGCCCCTCATTGTTGACAACAGCATCAATTTCTGCTACTTGTCTAAGCACTTCTGCAGACAATAGTGCTCTTTTTTCCATGTCATCAATCTTATATAGAACAAGTTCCCAAAGCTGTGTCATTTATCCATTGCCCTTTCCTCATCTATTTTTTACAAACAACAAATTCTGTAATGTTCGGAGTCTTGAGGCAATAACTGTGGGATATTTTTTTCCAGCCTTACTCCATTCCTTCTTACTGTTTCCATTTTGTTACAACGGAGCTGTAAGTCACGGGGGCTGCTTTCTTGTAATTTCTCCAGTATTTAACACAATAAGTTCATAGTGGAGAAAGACAGGGGTAAGGATAAGTGAAAATTCTAGGTGTTATCATAGTAATATAATTAGCAATATAAATAAAAAGCTGTCTTCTTTAAAGTCTCTTTGTCTGCGCAAGCAGAGCTGAAGCATGCTTTCTATTCAGTGTTCTCTGCTCTGACTTACATTTTAACATCTCTAAGGTAAATCTCAGAGATGAGAGATCCCTCTGGGGTCACTGCATTAAGATACTCAGTGATAAGAAAGATACTTTTTTGTGACATTCATGTAGGACTATTTTCAATTTAATTGAACTATCATGACCAGTTTGCCTTTTTTCCCAACTTATACAGTTGACCTTCATCAAAACAATTTGGTTTCTACAGGAAGATGAGACCAATAAGTGACACTTGCACCACAAAATGAAAAGAGAGTGGCAAATCATACATGACAAATGGAGTTCTAGGAAAGTTTAGGGTGCTATTCACCACTGTTTCTAAGTAGATTCAATTCATTGTTCCCCCAGGAACAGATACTGTAGCTCATGCACTGAGGTATTGATTTTGATGATTACTGAGGATAATGGTGTATATTTCTGAGTTGTCGCATTATTCTTGAGTGATATTCCTTGGTTACTAAACAAAAATGTGATTTTCATACATATGTTGTTCAAACCTGTCAGATTCAAGAGCAAGCATGTTTTACCTAATACTCTAAAAAGAAAATAACGATTACTGTATAAAATTCTTTCTGCTGATTACTGATAGAATTTAAGTTCTGTTCATGTATGTGTTTTTAAGAACTTCTTTCAGAACTACATTGCAACTAATTAGTCCTTTATAATTGTATAAGTTGGTAGTTTGACTACCAGGAACTGAGCTAGTTATTTTTCTCAAATTGAAATATCAGGTTCAGAAGGGATCCTTTACTCCTTAGTTGAAGGTACTTCTTAAAGCAGCACTAAAGAAAAAAGAATCACTACCTACTGGACAATATATGGAGGAAAATTGTATTAAGAAGTAATTATTTACTTCTATATGGTAATACTTATGTACACCTATTCCTAATCAGTGTATGGCTGATTTTCAGAGAACCTCCGAGACAGACCCTTAAAAGGAATTTAAGCCATCTATCGCATTACAGCACCACGTTTTGGCATTTTGCCTAAATATGATGTACTGAAGGAAATGATTGTGACAATAGTACATGGCTTCTGCAGATGGCCCAAGAACCATGTGGTAAACTTGCAACCAAACTTATGGTTAAGCAGTATGCACATATGGCTCAAGTCCTGAGTTTGGACTACTTTTCTCTCCATATCATCTTTACCAGAAATTGGGATGAAATGGTGGCTTACAGGCTTGTGAACCTGGACGACAGGAAATGACTTAAATTTGCCAGGATAGAAGTGATAATAGAAAAAAAATAGAAGTGAAGTACAGCTAAGAGAGGTACAATTTAATATTTATGTCTTCCTAACATGCTGTCATTAAGGAATATGTCTTAAAAAGAATTAATGAGCTAATTTTAAAGTTTTCAGTAGAGTTTACCACAATTGGAGTTGGCCTTTATGAAAACATTTTGCTCCTATGAGACAACACAGGGACTGATTTCTTATTAAAACCTAGTGACTTCCTTTGGCATCTTAGTGAGATCTGAAATTTATTAAATGTTTTCTCCCAGTGATGGAGGTTTCGTAGTTCTGAAAAGCGTAGCATGAACTGTTGTCTTGATACTCTTCCTGGATAACAAATAGGTATATTTTGTCACTTGAATGTTTTTATAGTTGCATGTAACTTACAATGTTCTGTCTTTGCAGAGTTTGCCTCTTAAACTTCCAGAGGATGTTGGGATTGCTTATACCAAATCTGTACATGAATTTGTGATACACAGAGAAGTACAGCAGTAAAAAAAGATTTATACTCAGAGCTTATTACTGATGAATAGAGTCAGGTTGGATTAGGGCTAGAAAAGGCATGTTTGCTGATAGTAAGTCTTCTATTTAATGTGGCAAGTCCCAAGTTTGATGGTATATGTGATAGGCAAGCAGAAGACAAAATTTTACTCAGGTGATGAAGTGAGCATAATTTTCAGAAGAATTTTCAAAGGAGCGCAGGAGAGTTAGACATCCACCTCCAGCTGATGTTCAGTGAAAGCTGAGTGCCAAAGTCTCTTAAAGTCTTTTATACATTTTATTCAGTAACTCTACTGGAATATTCTTAGCCTTATTTATCACCAGAGGGAAAGGCTCAGCCTTTATTCTTCCACTTTCCTTTACACTAGGTGAGTAAATTTGTCAAATTTATTAGTTAAAGAGGGTAGATGTCTTTCATGTTTATGAGATGCAATTGTGTCCTTTGTTTAGTTCACATTATGGAAATGAAAAGGTTTCTGTTATATTGTCTGTCAGCCCCTTATTGAAGCATGCATTACCAGGGTCAGGCTTGTTTTCAGTGTGGGAGAAGATTATTTGTCATCAACAGAATTTATAGGTAGTTTGCAAACTATAATTATTTTTGCTCAATTTCAGAGGGCTTTTTAAATTAAGATTTGCAGCAAATTGACTTCTCTCCCCCTTGAAGCCTTTTGTGTGCTTTTCTCTGTAGCCTTCCTATGCCCGCAAGCACTTCTATGCTCTTTCAGGATGTAGACTGGGATGGTTCAGCTGGGCAGGGGGGCAGATGGGAGAAGAGCTATGCAATAGGGCTTTGCATGTTTTACATGCTTCTACTGGAAGATGCAAAGCCTTGCCATTGCTTTTTGATGAATGGCCCTTAAGGGAGTGTTCCAATGAAAATATCAAGCTGTGTATGCTGGAATACTTTCAGTGCTGTTGTGGAGTCAACCTGCTTGAGTTCTTGGGGGAGCATCGTATGGGTCTTCTACTTCTCAACTGGACTCCAGGCCTGATTTACCTGCAGGATGCCTGTCCCTATCTCTCTGTGCAGTCATTGACTACCCCATCATCTCTTACAGTGACATAGAGGCATGCAGTTAGATCACAGGGAGAATTATCTATGGCTTTCCTTTCAGGGTCATAGTGAGCTCTAGTGCTATCCACACTGAAGTGATGGGGAATTGTAGAGAGACTAAGAACATGATGAATGCTGGTTACCTGAAAGGAAATATCTGGATGACATATGCTGGATGCTGAGGGTCCTCAGGGCTCCCTAGTGTGGAGTGCCTAGCTCATACTGCAATTTCCCTGGACAATGTGCACATGCATATACATGGTTGTGTGCACATCTGCATGTGAAGTAAGGTCCCTGGGACAAAGCTCCATAAAAAGCTGAGATACAGCCACAGTTGCCCTGAGCAATAACATAAAATTCTTTGGTTATGTGGTCATTGTACTTTGTGGAACAGATACATGGGTACCACATTGCTCATGGTAGGGAAGGTCCCATTTATGTCTATCCAAACTTATCCTATATGGAAGTTCCAATTTGATTCCCTTTGTAGTTCTTAATGAAATATTACTTTAAAAGGCTTTTGGGTTTGTTTTTTTTTTCACTCCCATCAAGCTCTTCAAATGTTCACTGGACATGTGTTTAAAGTAATTTCAGAATAGAAGCTTAAGAGCAGGGAAGGAAATCGGTCTATTATGGAGGATTTCAGTTGATCTGTCGAATTAATGTTTCAGATCACCATGCAGCAGTAGATATAATTAAGTGTCAGAGAGAGAGGGCTAAATGCATGAATAAAATATCCTATTGTATCATTACACTTTTATAATAAGATTTACTTGTCAACTTAAAATGTAATAATGTAACTAACAAGATAATTTATTTCTCAACATAATGAAGACATACAGAAGGTAGAGGTAGGACCTTGTAAGATGCCAGCTTCACTTTGTGACTGAGTCTGCCTGGTAGCATGCACACTTAATGAAGGAAAAACCCTACTGGACTAAAGGAGGGGGCTTAACTGCGTAGGATGGATAGCAGATGAGGAAAGAGCAGGAGTAGGCATGAAGTTTGGATGAGGTGTAGGAGAGAAAGATGAGAGAAAAACTGTGGTGACAGAAGGCGTAAGAGTCTGCTGAGGAAGATGCTACCATATGCATTTACCCAACTGATAGAGCAAGACATTTCCATAATGTAAACTTTCAGAGAAAAAAGGTTAAAATAACTAATTGCCTTGGTGTGGGTTGAGAAGATATGTATGGAAAGCTATCCCAGACTGGCTGACACATGCTAACTTGTCTGGCTGTGTAAGTTTTAATGATGCCTTCCATAGGGAAGAAGACTACTGGGAGTGAGCTAGGAAGACAGAAATCCTCAGGAATTTCTCCCCAAATTAATTACATTTGATAGAGATTGTGTTTTATAAAATCGTGAGAGCTCCTTAAAATGATTGTGAGGAATAACTTGTTACCATCTAGTTTCTAAGACTGTGACAGGGTCAAGTCCTGTAAAGGTCCTGCTTGTCATCATTTCCAGACCATGAGGAATGCCCTACTTACCATCTCTAAATTCATGTCAGTGGAACTGTTTAAGAGCAGGGTGTATTTGTAAAGAAATGGAGGCCTATGCCACCATTCTGATTGGCTTTGAAAATAGCAACCCAGGGAGATGTAAGCATGAGGCCCTACATGACCTACTATGAAAACCATGGTTGCTTCCTTCCTGGCTCATTCCCATAGACACCATTACTTCCAGCAGCCCCCATAACCATTCAAGGCAATCATAGAATCATAGAATAGTTAGGGTTGAAAAGGACCTTAAGATCATCTAGTTCCAATCCCCCTGCAGGGACACCTCCCACTAAACCATATCACCCAAGGCTATGTCCAACCTGGCCTTGAACACCACCAGGGATGGAGTA
>JAOEHY010030189.1:41931-59720 GCA_025447955.1 Psilopsiagon aurifrons | reverse complement strand
CAACCTGTGGGAGTTGCATTCTTTCGATTCTCCATGTAGCAAACTGCGTGGCTGATTTACGGCCTAAACCACGACAGAAGGAAAAGGTGGAAGTGAGTGAATAAACTGCGTGGCTGATTTACGGCTTAAACAAGGACAGAACCCATCACCTCTTCTTCTGTAACTCCAGTCCTTGATGAAGAGTCCCTCTCCAGCATCCTTGAACCCCCCTTCAGATACTGGAAGCTGCTCTGAGGTCTCCAAGCAGCGTCTCTCCTCCAGGCTGAGCAGCCCCAAAGTTCTCAGCCTGCCTCCATATGTGAGGTGCTCCAGCCTTATCATCCATGGCTGCTCACAGTGGGGAATCATAGTGTTGGTAAGTTTATCTGAGGTACAGTCTCCTTCTGGGCAGAGTCAGCTCTGAACGCTGGGAGTGATTTTGCTGTCCCGTGTTAGACCCTGATGCTAAGAGCTAGTGCTGTGCTAAAGCCAGGGGATAAAAGGAATGACGTGAAAAAAGATATTTTCTCTGAATTTTCTTCACTTTGAAAGATTTGGGCACTGAATAAGGAGACACTGCACTGCATTGTAACTGGAGGTATTGGTTTAGCTCTTAGCTCTTTTCATAATCATAGGCAAGTTAGTTATTACACTGCTGAGTCTTTTTGTATTTATCTCTCTGTTTGACGTCCCATCATCTGGAGTCAAGTGAAAGTCCCAGCTTTCATTTTTGTAATATTCTTGTCTCTGTCATTGCACAAAATGCTTGAAATGTAACCGTAAATGAAATGTAAAACTGTAAATGAAGGTCAGGAGGATAGTAGGCAAATAAAAAAACCTGCAAATGTATGCTAAGAAGCAACAAAAGCATATTGTAATTTTTAAATCACTTATAATTTGAACGGGAGAATGAACTGATTCATGATTTTAGGATGCTCAGAATTGGCAAAAGCATAATTAATCTCTTGTCTGCTTTATACCTCTGCAAAATGGTATTAATAAAGCAGCATTTATCCATTGTAAACTGTAAGTGCTTCAGGGCACTGCCTAGCTCTTAACAGGCCATCATGTAGTACCTAATGGAGAAGGGGAGAAGGGTCCTTATAGTCTTCAATTAGGCCTTAATACAACATAAATGACAAGCCCTGTTTTTATTGCCAGTTTCAGCCTGTTCTTCAATTGCAGTTTCAGTGATAGACACATGAGTGAGCATTTTAAGGCAGCAAGCAACCAAGTTTTACACACTATGAGGTAGTCACTTTAATAAGTCAAAGTTCCTCAAAGCAAAATTATCATAAGTGAGGAACAAGGTGAGTGTAATTGGATTGATGTGAAATACAGAAAACTCATTAATTTTATTCTGCAAGGACAGATCACCACAGAGGATGCTAAATGCTGTCACATATAAGTGACCCACAGGAATCACCAGTGTATCCTAGAACATGTAAGTATTTTGCCTTTGAAGAGGCAGCAGTATGTATCACCAGTTCCTTTGGATTGAACACAAAGTGCCTCCCAGCTTAGAGCTGTTGGTGGGAGCTATTTGGGGCTTTATGGTGAACTGTGTGCAATGAAGAGGGGGGATGGGAAACAGGATTGGCCATGGGCTATGGAGCATTTCATTGCCAGGCTCCAATCTTGTCCAGATCAGTAGAGATGGGAAGTCATTACCGTCAGATGGCTGTTCAATAGCTTGTGTGAAATGAGGAGGTGGTTTCAGTCCAGTTCCCTTGTGGCCAAATGTCCTTAACATCAAAACCACCTCCTGCACTGGCAGTGCCTGGCTCATCAGCCTACACCCCATGAGCAGGAGATGGGGCATGAACTGTGCAGGGGCTGCAGAGGGGGCTGCATGGAGCATGAGGAGCTGACAGCTCTGGGTGGGTTTGATTCCAACAGCTTTGTTCACCCCTGCAGTCATTGCTGGTGCTGCAGCTGAGCTGCTCCAGGGACCTGTAGAAAAGCAACCCAGGTTTTGAGCACCTGTGTGAACATAGCATCCACTGATTAACCAAGAGCTGTGCATCCAGATCAGCCCAAATTTCAGCTGCAGCAGATGGGTAACCTATTCCTGCCAGGATGGCTTGGTGATCATCACATGCTGAGCACTGGCATACTCTGGCACCCGCCAGAGCCATCTGGAGAGCTGGATATGGACCAGTGATGGGCTGCTGGTTACCGGCACCATCAGGACACAGGAAGCCCTTGCTCATTACACAGACTTGCAGATGCTTCCATTGCTCTCCAGGAGCTGGGATGGTGTCTTTCCTGGAGAAGTCTTGCTTCCTCTTAAATGCCTGCACCTCACAGAGTAGTTGCTACATGATGCTCACAGATATTTGATGGCTTGTGCTTGATGCCGAGTCTGCAAACCACACTGAACATGAGCAGGGGAGGGGAGAATAGTTGGCTGTGGGAGCACATGAAGATTATTTGGGATTTAAGGATAAGGGTGGTGGACAGAGGGAGATGTCGATCAATGGTTTGTTCAGTCAGGAGCAGCAACTAAGAGTTAAATTTGATTGTTCTCTTTTCCTCTGGACCATCTTTATTAAC
Organism: Psilopsiagon aurifrons; assembly: GCA_025447955.1. Taxonomy (NCBI): domain Eukaryota; kingdom Metazoa; phylum Chordata; class Aves; order Psittaciformes; family Psittacidae; genus Psilopsiagon; species Psilopsiagon aurifrons. The sequence goes on along the minus strand of JAOEHY010030189.1, from coordinate 57,185 downwards.
TGCTCACTCCAGCCTCATTTAGTAGCTCTGTGGAAACACTTGCCCAGGTCCTTCAGTGCTTGATGTGACCATCTGGACTCTTTGGGGCTTGAAGCAGCATGGTGTGTCCAGCATGTGGGCTGAGCAGGCAGCCAAAGCAGTTAGGAATTTGACCACTCATCCTCCTGATGTCATAACCCCATATGAATGCAGCCTCCAGGACCTGCTGACCAGATCTCTACTTCCATGCTGATGCATTTGTTGACCTTCCAATTTGAACCTGGCTTTGGTGTCTGTGGCACAGAAGGGTCAGCCAGAAAGTGTCTCTGGTCTTCTCTACATACACTGAAATTTGCACTGTAGGAGGTTTTGGAGAGCTCTAACCTGTCAGGGTGAGAGAAATTGTGTACAGTAAAGGAATTCCAGAGAAATGTTGACAGCCAAGGCTCCTTGTCCTCTGTGTCACATGTGCCCTCTTGGCTCCATCAATTGGATATGTATGTCCTGGTGCTTGGGAGTGTGTGAGTACATATAATCAACTTGCTAGGAGATTCTGTAACCCAATATTTCCATATGATCACACATATTCTTTACCATGAGGGTGTTGAGATTGGAACATATTGTCCTTACCTGGCAGCGCTGAAGGCCAGGTTGGAGTAGGCTTGCAGCAACCTGGTCTAGTGGCAGGGGGTTGGAATCAGATAGCTTTAAGGTCCCTCCCAATCCAAACCAGTCTGGGATTCTATAACTGAATTTTATTACACAAAATTTTCCTAGAAGGACACTTATCACTAGGAAAGATTTCTTGTTTGGTGTTAAATTCATGTGGCTTCAGTGAGAGTGAGGTACTTGACACCTTCAGAACAATTTTGGCACGTGTTTTCACTCATATAATTTCTCTGTCCCAAAAGGTATTCAGCAAAAACAGCTAGCTTGCACGTGTTCGGAGCTGATGATATCTAACCTAAAGAGTTGTGTCTGAGTTATGTGATGCTCTGAAGTTGGGTTCATCAGCCAGTTTTGCCCAGATTTCTCAGAGTTTGTACTGTGTTGGAAGGATAATCATCACCCTCAGTGTTGGGGAAGGAAGAAACTAAGGACTGGATGTTCCCTTTTGGATTCTGACCCAAAGAATGACAGAGGTATGAAAAAAAGAGCACATCCAGGAAATTCTCCAATAGGACGTTAATAGGTCGGCATCAAACATAATGTGTAGTGTAGCACAGGGGGTCCTGCTGAGGAGGAAGAGGAGAGTTAGAACTGTCCTCTACTTGAATCTCTGGGAAATGAGGGAATATGTGGCTGTGAGCCAGGTTTCCATATTTCTAGGGCAATACCTTCAACTGTTTTAAAGGTTTTCTCCGCTTCTGCCAGAGATTTGGCAGGTGACTGATGAGATACCTTTGGCGTCTTCCTCCCTTTCCTCCCCTGCCTGCACAACCCCTGTTGTGGATCTCAGTTCACACCTACCAATGCTAAATGGCTTGCAAAGGTTAGAAAATTACCCTTGGAAAAGCCCATTTTAATTTCAGCGTCCTCAGTTTCTCTTGCTCTTCTGCAGAGCAGTTCCTTCACTTCACTGATCAGATTCCAGCTGTGGCATCTTCATCCAGTGACGCATTCCCTTCCCGCTTCAAACCTGGAGGAGCAGTGCATCCTTCCTGCTGATGCAACCTGCTTAGAGTGACTCAGCACTCTCCTTTCTCCCCATAGCCTTACATAAGCCAATTCCAATACTGGGGCTCCCCCTGTCCCAAAAGTTCCTGTTTTTCCAATCTCACCTTTCCTGTTCTTTGGTTTCTATGGGGGATTATGTGGGAGTGGGTTATCTGTTGACTTTTTGTCCACATATGAGTACTTCTGCAAAGGCTCAGGTTGCCTGAGGTGCTGGATGTACATATGAATGTACAAGTCTTCGTTCCACATCAGAAAGCTTTGCTAACTTTCAAATGGAGCTAGCTGGAAATTCTGTTGTCCGCAGCTTAGTTCCCCCAAAGAGAAATGCTCACAGGCAGGTTCCCAAACACATGCAGCGAGCAATTGAATGTGTTTTTAGCTCTGGATCATGACAAACACAAAATGAAAAGAATGAAAGAATCTTACAATCTCCAGTAATTAAAAGCATGAGTAAAACTCCCTAGAGAAGGATGATTAAGGTGCCTAAAGAGTTGCTTTTCTCTTCTTACCATTATCATAAATATTTTCTATTTTGCTCCAGTTGAGATCTTCACCACAATTATTTAATGATGATGCTCAAACAAGATTCAATAACCAGCTTTAAACAAAAAAATTCACAGCTTCTAAAATCCTTTCACGATCAACACAGAAAGCATCTCTGGTACAACTTCACCTGTGTCGACAAAGACTTCTTTTAGTGTTCTACTGTGTCTTGCATAATGGGTCTCTAGAGCAACGTGAGCGACTGTATCACCTAAGAATACCTTTAATGGAAAATAGTATGTATTTCTCTAAAATATTTAAAGGTACTAAAAATTCTGCATTTTAAATCCTGGATCCAGTGGTCCTGAATGAAACAGTGAAAGCTGCATTTGGTGCATCCCTTGGGTATGTCCAGTGACTACCTAGCTTCCATGGGCAGCATGAGACACACCGGACCATCCCGTCTTCCCTTGACCCATGGAACTTCATCTCCCCTGAGTCACCACCTCATTTTGTTTTGTTAGGGAGTTTTTGGACGCTCTGGTAGAAGGTGTAGGTGAGTGTCCCTCAGAGGAACTGCAGGATCCAGGTGAAAACAAAGTTCAAAGTCTTCAGCTGCCCATTGCTGTCTGTTCCTCAAGGCAAATCCTGGGCTATTTGTGCTGCAACCAGTCTGAATAATGAAACCCTTCACATAAGTGCTGCAGAGAAAAGTGCTTGTGAGCAGCGGGGAGTCTTCTTAGTCTTTCCTGCGGCAAATACAAAGGAAACAGACGTGAGCATTGGTGACCCTGACATATTTGGGAGCTAGGTTCATATCTGAGCCCATGCAAACTAAATGTGAGTACTTTCTAAAACCCAGAGCAAGCCACAGCACAGCTGCCCTCCTTTGGGGCTGCCCCCAGTACAAGGACCTGTCCAGGGCAGGCCTGGCAGAGGCAAGCTGCAGGCGCAGCCCCCATCCCTCTTCCAGAGCCTTTCATGCTAGCCTTAATTCAGGGGAGCGTATTCCAACTGCAGTAGTGTCAAAATGTCTCATTTCAATGTGAAATGCATGCACTTTGCAGCTTAAAATAGATATTCAAGGCAGGCACTCCAGATTTTAAAAGCCAACAACTCATCTTCCTTCTCCTTCTCCAAGCAGTGTGCCCTTAAGGTGAAGGTTTCACCCATACCATCAGCTTTCAGAGCTTGCTGGAATGTAGCAATCCCATAGGAATTTCACACCTGGGATGCAGGTCTGCTCCTTGAAGCCTCCTGCCCTTTGCAGAAGTCCTCAGTGTTGTGCCCTCACCCCATCTCTTTCTCTCCCTGCCCCTCCAACTCTGTGCTTTGCACCCTTTTCCCATCAAGATGCCCCTGGCCCAGCATTCAACAGCCAGGACAAGGCACATGGGCAAACTTGCCCCCTTCCTAAGAAAAGAACACTGTGCCTATGGAGCAAAATGCGCACAAACAACATAGATGTGCCCTTGTCACAGCAGATAATTTCAAAGACTTGCCGTTCTGCTCTGATTCGGAATGAAGCCAAGTTTGAGGATGTCGAAATCCCCTGTGAATTCAGTCTCCTGTTCTTTGCTCAGCCCTGAGGCTGGCACAACACACAAAGAAAGAGAAGGAGTTTGAAGCCTCAGCCTGTCATCCCTTGCATTAAGCTGCTTTTCCTTCCTCCTCCTTTCCCTTGCATCTGTAAGGGTTTCCCCCAGGTCTCGCAGGACAAATAAGAAACGAGTTTCTAGCAGAGCTTACTTTCCTTGCTTTTCAGACCTGTATAAACCCTCTTTTTTTCTCTAGTTCTTGGTGCTTCTGTGTCCTTTTTCACTGGATACTGAAATACCCTAAAGAAGGAATAGGGGCAAAGGAACCAAAGGAGAAACCACCCTTGTCTTCAGCAGTCATAGCAACCATAGCTGGCTACCTCTGTTACTGCAGTCCAGGCCTTTGACTTGCACAGAAACACAGACATATTTGTACTTGATAATTGAATGTATAATTATAATTATCATGCACTTAATTTAATGATGTTATTTTTATGAATCTTGATTTATATCAGACTCTTCAGTGCTGGCACCCACAAATGCCCATAGCAAGACACAGTCATGGATCCTCTGGGGGAGGAAAACAGTAGTATGAAAAGCAGATGGGAAAACAAAAGAGCAAAGGATGGGATGGTAAAATGGAAGCTGCCTGAGGGATGCTGCTTGATGGTTGGAGGCAGACAGAGGACCAAGGTGCAAGGTCAGACTAGGCAAAGGCTTACAAGATGGCTTCAGTATCCTGAGGTGTTGGGTGTTTCTGTTCTGCCCCGGTGAATGTCCCTGGAAAATACCTGCTTGCCGAGCAGATTTTGAAGAAGCAGCCTTAACTCTGTGAGAAAGAGATAAACATCAGAGAATCAGCCTGTGTCCATGTGGGTGCAGGTACAGCTTTGGTAACTGCTTTTATTTGCAAGTCCATCTTGTGAAGGCCTAAAACAAGGTGAAGGGATGACCATGCAAGCAGCTGAGAGGGTGCTACTGCCTGATGGTTCTGGAGGACTGTGCAGTGATTCCCGGCACAGGGGCAGTCATTAGGTGCTCGGGCTCATCAGTGACAGCAGCTTTGAGCAGGGCAGTGTCACTGGATGTGTCCTGCAGGTTCATTCCCTGTGCAGGAAGCTGACCTGGGAAATAAAAGCAGGTCCCTTGCAGCAGGTTCCTGCTGTGTGGGAGCCCCTTTTCCTTCCCTGCACCTCTTAGCCAGGCCACCTACTTACATGAGAAATGAAAGGGCTCAGTCAGGAGGAAATCAAGAGAGGAGAGAATATTAATGGGAGGAAAAGATACCTGGCAGACATGGCTCTAGATCAATCATCCAGGGTAGTCCATCATGCTGGAGGGGGCAAGGAGGACCAGTGTGTACACACAATGTAGATAAAGAGTAAACTTCAACCACCTTTTTAGCCAAAATGCAAAGAAGTTAGAAAACAAAATCCTCATTGCTCAGGTGGTGCCAGCAGTGGCCTCTGTGCAATTTGTCTGGCGCTATTTTACATTTATAAATCAGAGTAATGAAAGTAACAACTCTTTGGGTGCTAACAAATAACAGAGAAGAGCACACACAGAACCTAAATTAAAGCAAATGTGTCCTTGGAGGCTCATGATGAGCTCCAGCTTGTCACACAGGCCAGAAATGCATTTCCAGGGAAAGGAGCTGCTCTTTGCTCTTGGACAAGGCTGTGGGACAGCAGGATCTCACTGTGAAGGTGGAGCAGAAACCCCAGAATGTGGTGGGCCACGTCTCTGCTTGGGCTGAGCCAAAGCACAGTGGGAATGTCCCCCTGCGAGCACAGTGGGACACCATAACTTCCTGTGTCACAAACAAGCAGACATGGAGCATTCCCTTACTCTTGCTCTCACCCTCAGGAAAGCGCTTGGTCCCTGCTCTGTCCAATGGCTTTGCAATGGGCAGTGAAGCCCAGGCAGCCCCATAGCTTTGGCCACTGGCCCTGAGTGACCCAGCTAAAGTCACCCACCCAAATGGGACTAGCTAGCTGGAAATGGGCTGTTGCCATCATCAAAGCAGTCCTTGTAGTTGCAGCCTAACCTCCCCTCTGTACTCCAAAGGGATTCCCTGAGATGGCTGAGAAGGGCAGCAGGATTGCCCCAGGTGTAAATGATCGAGTGCCCCAGGGTTAGGCCATGCCGAGGCAGTGTGGCAGCTTGTTCATAATTTAGCACATTTATGGAAAAGCCTTGGAAGAAAAGTCTTTTTCTCTCTGTGTCAGTGCACCCGCCCTGGGAAGCTCTTGAGCCGTTCCAAGTGCACCTTTTGGAATGTTATCAAATATTAAATTCCAGGTTGAAGGTCAGGGGCACTGTAAAGTGTGTATGAAAAAACTGAGTTTTAATGCATTCCGAGGCTGCTCACCACCTCTGGCAAGTGCAAAAATGATATCAAGAGAAGGCTTATTCAGAGGTACTTATCTCACTTCCTCAGTGTTACACGCTGAAATTTTTCGGAGTATCTGAATTTTCTCTTGTCATTACTTGGCTCATAAAATTGGATTAAATTCTGTCTTTACTGTGTGTACCTCTGTGGAAATTATCCATTCACCTACTGCTCAACAGGCAAAGCTGAGCTGAGTTTTCAGCTTCAAGAATCTGTGTGTTACCTCTCACACATACGATTTCTCACGGTGTCTTTAAATAGTGAAGAAGGGTCTGACAAACAAAGTGTGCTGTGTATGCCAGCCAAAGATGTGGCTGTGCTCTCTTTAGCCCTCCAGTGCTGGCTCTGGGACCTGGGAGAGGAGTTTAGGTGTCTGCAAAGGGCCCCATGTACTTCAAGAGCCTCCAGAGCAGTGCAGGCTGCTGCAGCATCATGCTCTGCCACTTGTGAATGGCTGAATGAGCTGCAGGTGGTGTCTGGGTGACTGTGTAGGCTCACGCTGTATCATGATGTATGCATACGAGGGGGTGAATTGAGGTTGCATAGCACATATGAGTGCCTGTACATCCATATGTATGCAGCAGTGCAATATGAAGCCCATGCAAGCATGAGATAGGAGGGCTGAGTTTTTAGAAGCTAGTCATGAAGGGTTTTGAGTGCTGGAATGAATTACTGGGAGGTAGAATAAGCAGGGAAGAGGTGATCAAATCTGCATCATAACCACAATAAGTTGTATCAGCATGTGCTTTTCTTATTAATCTATTTCTAAGGATTGCACTGAGAAAACAGGAGGAAAAAGCATCATGAACACACATAATCAGTGCAGTCCCACTGAGTCAGTACCAGCAGTAAGAAACCACTGGCTTCTGTCTGTACCTTGCACACAGCTTAATTGTGATGTGCCCTCCTCCTCCTGCAGTCCCCATCTTCCCCTGCAGACACCCCTCTCCACACCTTCGTGCCTCACAGGCTGGCCAGGATTTACCACAGGGCTGTACAGCTCCAGAACCACTGCTCTGAAACTTGAAATCATCTTTACACGGGTGTAGTTGTGATCCTTCTGACTCGAGTTAATCCGACACGTGTCACAAAGTTGAGTGCTGCTGGTGCTTCACAGCCGTTTTATTGGTATGCTGGCAATGCATCACCCCTGCTTTTTCTATTTATAATTTAACCAATGCCAAAGGGTTATTTTCATCAAAAGTAAAAAATGGACACTTATAAAAATGCATAGGTTTTAAATTGCTCAGCAGTTGGAGTAGTTACAAGAACTAGCCCAGGGAATAAATGGCTGCTTCTCACATTAAGCACGTAGACCATTTCCATACAGGCTGAAAACCGAATGGGATTAATTTCAGTTCCCACCACATACAACTGTTTCTCTGCTGTTACTTCAAGCTTCAGTGTCTCTCTTAATGCTTTATTATCACTGTTAAAACTCTATAGTTTAGAATGTGCTCAGAGTAAATCTGTCATGTTACGTTTAAGCACCAATTGGTTATGTTTTAATGGCATTAATCTTTACCTTCTTGCTATGTCGAAGTCAGGATAACGAAAGGAGATAATTCCCCTTTTTCTCAGCTACTGAGTCCTGTAAAATGAAAACATTACTACAGTTCCATGGGTAAAATTGATTTGCCTGTTACTTCTAAATGCTTCTTTCACCACCAGCGAGGCTGACCCCTTCTATCAAAGTGTCAATGTTAAACCCTCACTCTCACATCTGCACACCAATCTGATGTGTGTGCTTGCAGCATGATCTGAGATTGTGGCTGTAATGAAGGTGGTAGAAAGATACAGGCTCACAGCCAAGGGTTGACTCCCCCAGGATTACTGATGATGGTGGAGACTGGGGCTTGGACCAGGACAGGTTGATGCTGGTATTGTATACGGGCAAAAGACAGGGCTCCCAGCAGCTTTCATCTCACCAGCAGAGCTGCAAGCAGAGCTGATGCTGACTGCAGCTCCTCATTGCGCCTCAATGTCCATCAGTGGTAATAATGACTGCTGAATTTTCCCTGGGAATTTTACTTTGGAAATCACCCCATAGCCCCTGTGCCCTCATGTCAGAACCTCTTAAAATATGGTCCAAAGCAGCTCATAAGATCGCTGAGTTCCTGCCAAAGCTCCAGCCAGGCTGGTTTTCTTCCCCTCTGACTTGTCTTTTGGCACATGTGAGTGGCTGCTCCTGCACCTCGGAGATTTCCTTCTTGAAATGGAATTATTATCAAATATTATATATTTGATTAATATCATCCTCAGACTTAATGTGGAATAACCAGATGCTCAACATGTGTTTATTTCCTGCAGATTCACCAATACATGCATAAGAGACCTGAGTTTCCTATTTCTATCTGCAGTTATTTGCCTTGCTTATGTGACACCAATGACGCCTTTAAATTCAGTGATGCTATTAATGCATTAAAACTGGATTGTTTCCATGCAGGATGCTAGAAGATAGCTTCTCTAAGGTGCTGGGCAGGACTATGGATCAGGGATGGTTTCCCATATGCTTGGTGATGCATTTTCTAACAAAAACTTTCTCTTCTATTCTGCATTCTCTTAATTCAATTTTATATCAGTGAAAAAATGAATCAAACCCTTTCATATGCACTTTTCCCAAAACCTGAAAATTCAAGAATGAACTTATATTGAAAGTCATGAAAACTGGAAGGAATACTTGATGAGGGAGTAAGGATGGATTAGCATCACAACACTATCATAGGTTACTGTGATACCTAGGTTGCAACATCTCTGTGTAAGCCATGTGAAAATGATGCAGGAATATAGTTAACAGAGCTCCTACATCAGCTGGGTTGCCAGCTGAGTTTTGCAGGAGGATGAGGAGGGTTCCGGTTTGGCACAAGCATCATGCATAATTCCACAGCTGAACTTTGCTGAGAGATGCAATTCTAAACCCTTATGTGGAGTGAATATTGGAAAAGCACCTTTGTCAATAAGCTGACTCAAGTTCCAATCTCTAAATATGTGGAGATCTTGAAATGCTGCACTGCATGTGGATCTGTCCTCTAAATTTTGCTAAACTTTCAAGTGCATTGGTTTATTTAACTCGTTTCTGGAAGGAGGACAAAATGTTGACTTAGTTTTACCCCTCACAAATTCAGTTCTGGGTCTCTTTCAATCATTTAACTTCTTCCTGGCATCAGTGGAAAGAGGTTGGCACCTCCAAAATGTGATCTATGGGATCCTACACTTGAGAGATGAGTTGCCCTTCAGAGGTGCATGCTTTTCAATTGACTCATTCTTCATCGACTAGAACCAGAGAACTTTACTGCTATGGTCTACCCATGAAAAGCTTCTAAAGAGACAGGGAAAAGGAACTGGGAAATGCCAGCCCATTGTCAATAGGCTGATTTAAATAGACATGTGGGATCTGAACTTACCCTGGGAATGTTTAAGAGTCTGCAGATCAGAAGAGATTGAAAGCCACAGCTCTAAGCAGTTAATGTTCTAGTGAAGGAGGGCAAAGTAGACCAACATTAATACCTTTGGGACTGCAGTCATTTGGCCCTCCTTGTTTTGCAGGTAGCATATTATCAGCATCTTCCTATAATTTACCAATGCAACCTTTTTTCTCACAAAGAGAATTAAAAAATGGTAAAATAACTTTGAAAGTCAGGTTTTTCCTGTGCTTTAACACCTTCCAGCAGATGTTGTTCTAACTGAAAGCAGGGTTCCTTGAATTATTAATGGTTTCCAACAGCTCAGCTTGAAATAATTTAGCATTTGAAAGAGAAAAGTCGCTCTCATTATTCCAAGTGCAGAAACATTTTGGTTATTAAAAGTATTCTCCTTAAAAAAATTATCTGTACAATTTGTATCTTTTTCTCCAGAAGCCAGCAGGAGCACCAGATCTAGGGAAACCTTTGTGCTTGCTGAAGGTTAATTGATAAAATACAATGGAAAAAAGAAGACTACATATTCTGTTTAAAATTGAGAAGCTCTTATGTGGTCTTTTGGTAGCTTTAACTTTTCCAGATTTTTTAGCACTTGCAGTTGGAGACCATTAAATTTAAGCCTCATTCTGGGGCTTAAAGTAGCCAAATTACTCATTGCAATCGAACTTCACAAGGGATATTGAGTGTCATTTGGGTTTGCCCCCTCGATGGCTGCTGGGAGATGGCAGCCACAGCTCCTCTGGCTCTTAAGAGCAAGATCTGTGAGCTGGCATTTAAGCTTCCATGTTCAAAACTGACCATGGGTTTGCAGTGAGCACTGGAATATGTTCTTGGGGCTGTTTTGTTCTCAAAACCAACACTGGTTTCTGGGTGACTAAAACAGGCCAAGCCGTGGTGTCAAGCGCAGCTTCTGTGGGCAAGCATAGTGTGCACTCACCTCACACACACACATACACAAGGGCAGGGGGAAAGGAAGTGGCAAAAAGAGCTTCTCTTGAGCTGTCTGCATGGAAAAACAGCCATTTGTTGGAGCAGGGAAGATCTGATGTATGACTTGGCCATCACTCTGAGTAGAACATGGCTATACAAGTATGCAAAGGAGAGTCCGTGTGTCTCTGAGTGTGTATTGCAGCCTTCCCTGTGTACCAATATACACGTACTCACATATTGATCTCCTGAAGATCTCACAAGCACTATTTCAAATGAATAACTTTGAGTTGCACATGATTTTCTGATGACTCTTCAGAATTATGACCCAATTTATGCTTTCTGTAATGATCAGTGCAATAAGGCAGTAAAGCTGTCCTTGCTGAGTATACCCAATTTATATTTTATCACTGCAATATAATCAATATAATAAGAAACCAATACATGCACATAGGCATTGTATAGGGTGAAGAACTTTAGGGGGTAATATTGTCTTCTCACAGTTTTTCAGGGACACAAAGCCCCTTTTCTCAAGTTTGCTTTGGGTCTAAAGGACGTTTACGTATGTAAGTAGCCATTCCTTCTACTGTTACAGGATAAATATACCTTCCATTGCTGCTGAGATCTCAGCCAACATACTTTACAGTAATAAGAAAACATTTTCTTGACTAGTCTTTCATATACTCAGAGGAAAACCATCAAGTAAATAAAGTTTTCTCGCTTCCAAAGAAATGTAAAATACAATGCATTGCTCTGTTTGTCCCAGTTTAATAGTTTCTTGCATGCACTGCAAAAGGAGCTCTGAAATGGCTAATAATGCTTTGCATTGCTTCACCTGCTGCAACAGAAGACCTGAAATTGCTTTAAAAGTGTTCATTGTTTGATTCCCAACGCTCTGTAAAACATGCTTATAAACATGATGCACAAGCAGACAGGCAAGTGCTCTCACACACCGATATTCACGTGTTGCATATAGAATCATAGAATGGTTTGGGTTGGAAGGGACCTTAAAGCTCATCCAGTTCCATGCCCCTGCCATGGGCAGGGACACCTTCCACTAGAGCAGCTTGCTCCAAGCCCCATCCACCCTGGCCTTGAACGCTGCCAGGGGTGGAGAATTTACCACTTCTCTGGGCACCCTGTGCCAGCGCCTCAGCACCCTCATGAGGAAGAGCTTCCTCCTTATATCTGATCTGAACTTCCCGTTTCAGTTTAAACCCGTCACTCCTTGCTCTGTCACTACAGTACCTGATGAAGAATCCTTCTCCAGCATCATTTTAGCCCCCTTCAGATATATGCACACTTAAATTTATGCATATATTTCTGCTTCCAGATGAGAAAGAAAACTCTTTAGATGGTTTATTACTATTTTCCAGTGCAAAAAAGGGAAAATGAGCTAAGGAGAGAGCCAGGACTTCTGATTCCCATTTCCTTTCCTTTGATGACAGAAAAGCTCTCCCCTGATGAATTAGCAACCACAGGAATCATTAATTCTTAGCAGATAAACAAGTTTAATATGATTTCTGTCTCCTGACTGGGGAGGTTTAAGTGAGGCTTCTCTTATATCAGCACTACTGATAGCAGAGCTGTGTTGGCAGCTTAGATCTCTGCTGAACAGCAGCCTCTGTGTTGTACTCACTATCAATTTTGCCTAGCCTGGTTGGTGTAGATGGGGGAAGGAGAAGACTCTAATCCAGCAGATACTTCTCCTTTTGGTAAGCATGACTCTTCCTCAGGCAGGATGGAGCCAGTATTTGTGTTGATGATGTACTCCATAGTTTTGAGGTCTACCAAAACCTGCTTTCATCACTGCCAGTTTCTACTGACTGCCTTGCTGTCTAGGCAGCTGCCAATATGCTTGTCCTTAGCAGATCTCTTCATCGCTTTCTACAATGTGCACCCTGAAAAGAAAAAGCTTTTAAATTCCTACAATAGAAGGTTCTTTAATTCCAGCAAAGCTTTTATAGTCACAGGATTCCTGGCTTTCTTCTCTCTGTAAAATACCATTTTTTCTTCTTAGATTTGTGTCTCTTTCTCCCCTGCTAAATTGTTTGTGCTCCCCCTTTCCAGTTAATATAATAATTTAGACAAGCAGTGGTTAGCATAATTCTAGACACTGAAATAGTGCTGCTTAAAGCTGTGTTTGAAGAGAATTCTATTTCTGAGAGCAATGTAGCATGTAAAGCTCTCCGACTATCTGAAATTACACAAAGTGAGACACAGATAGTCGTCTAGAGGGATACTTCTTTGGAAGGTTATTTTATGGGATACATGAATATTGCCAGGGCTTCTTGGGGGCTGGGCGAAGTGGGCCAAGCCTGAGAGTAAGAATCAAAAGGGTTTACTGGGCAGTCAGAAATTACAGAATCCAGCACTGGTTTGGGTTGGAAGGGACCTTAAAGCTCACCCAGTTCCAACCCCTGCCACGGGCACGGACACCTGCCACTAGACCAGGCTGCTCAGAGCCCCATACAAGGCTGCATTTATACTTGTGCAGGTCTATGGACTTCAGCAGAGTGATCCCAACGTGACTGTGGAGTGATACAGCGATGATTTGTACCACCAGTTCTTCATGTTCATGGTATTGGCATACACAGGCATCGTGGAGAAAGCTTTAAAAAAATCATGAGGTTTAAATCAAGAATAATCTATTTATTCGCCTCCAGCTTTCTGGGCCTTTTTAATACACAAAACTTGCATTTTTCGAGTTATCTTTGCAATAAGAAGGTTAACTGGTTACTCTGCATTAAAAATTCAGGCTAGAATAATTGGCTAATCCCAGGAATCCACTGTCTAGGGCTTTACTCCAACCTTTCAGATTGTGACAGAGCTGTGTTCTTAAAGGGCTCCTCATACCAGGGCTGGAAAGCATGTTTCAGGGACAGATGAATGCAGCTCTCCTCTCTGATGCTAAAAGCTATAGGATTTCAGGGATGAAAGGAAGAGACCCTTACTGTTTGGAAACAGGGATTCTCCATGCTGGTGGGACACACCCACACCCGCACTGGAGGAAGGCTTTTGTGTCAGTAATAGATATATTATTTCTGTTAATTTTGAGGATGGTCTCATTGCAGTGGTACAAAGAGTGACTGACATCAGTATATGCACGTTGCCAGCAGACTAGAGCAGGTTCCCAACAGCAGGGAAGTATTTCCAGTTCAGATGGAGCCTGTGGGCAGGGCTCTCTCAAACAGGAGTGGTATCTGGCTTTCTTGTGCTTCCCTAAGACAACAAATATCTCCATACATTTGGGCAGTCTTACAGTGCAGCCCTCCTGGTGCTGTGGGAAAGTGCTTTGGAGGATGCTGCACATGGAGAGATGATAGTTTAAGGCCTGCTAAAAGGACTCCCAGCCCTCCTGAGCACAAGCTGATCTTCCTTTGTGTTCCTGTCCTGATCTCAGCCCTTTCTTATGCAAATACTGTGATTCGATTGTGCAAAGCTGCAAGTGGTGTCAGACATTAACGTCCCTCAGTTATTCCCAGGCAAAGGGGAGAGGAAAGTGGGCTCAATTAGTGTTCAAAAGATTTGCCTAGGATGTGTTTGCCACAGCTCTCCAGTGTGTGAGAAACACTTTCTAGGTCGTAGTCCCCTAGCTGTAAATTTAAAATAGAAACTAAACCAAATTATAGCCAGCGTGTGGCGTTAATAGATGAAAGTATTACTCTAGGGCTTGTGAGATTCTTGGGTGTTATTCTGATGAAATACCTGGACATATAATAGAAGGCACACAGCATGTGCATCATTAGCTGTAGATAGGTCTAAATGATCTAGATGGAGATACTAACTTTAATTGTACTTGTTTTCTTTAAAACACCCCAGCTGTTAGATCAAGGAATAAGGCAGTAGTACCATGAAACCCAGAAGGTCAGCATGCCATAATAAAAAAGGAGCAGTGAATCAACAGTCCAGAGGAGGAAATGCATTCATTCAGCCTGGTCATTCAACAGCTAAGAGTGAGGGTTGAAATTTCAGAAATCAGGAATGATTCATGAACAGAAAGAAGAATTCAGTTTGCTGAAATGATAGGAGAAGTGGGGAAGTGATTTAAGTCACTAAACATGACTCACTGGGTAAATTAATCCCAACACATATTTTCAATCTTTTATAGCAGAAAAGCTTTACAATTTGATGGAATTCTTCACTGAAAGCAATTTATCATATGATTTTTGGTTTGTTTGGGATTTGATTTTGAAACCCCTTTCCCTCTCCCTGGTCTCTAATGGGTCAAACAGGATCCTGAACCTGAACGTGGTAATCTGACAATTTCATTGCCCATTCCTCACTCACTGTTATTTTCTGTAAACCAACATTTTCTTTACCTCAGTAGTTCCAGCAAGTAGCCCCAGATACAAGTATTTGTCGTTTCCTTTCTCCAGTACCATCTGCTTCACATGAAAAAAAGAATCCTTCAATGGAAAACCATGCAAAAACCAAATCACACTGTAAATTTAGGAGAGGTCTTTCTGTATAGGCCATCAAGATGTCTGTGTGCAGTTTCCATAGCTCTGTGTAGCCTGACTTTCACCAGCCCTACTGAAATGGCAATAGTAACTAAACTGTGACAATGTAGATTCCAGTGTTGGCTCAATCTATCATTCCGGGAGCTGAAGCCATGGTACCACAGCAGCCATGGGCTCAAACAGCTACATGAGACCCAGCTCAAGCGAATGTGCTTGAACTCAGGGATGCCCCTCTGCTCTTGTGAGACCTCACTTGGAGTATTGTGTGCAGTTCCGGTGTCCTCAACATAAAAATGACTTGGAACTTTTGGAACAAGTCCAGAGGAGGGCCATGAGGATGATCATGGGACTGGAGCACCTCCTGGATGAGGATAGG
>JAOEHY010030189.1:0-41831 GCA_025447955.1 Psilopsiagon aurifrons | reverse complement strand
GAATGGGTTGCCCAGGGAAGTTGTGAATGCTCCATCGCTGGCGGTGTTCAAGGCCAGGTTGGGCAGAGCCTTGGGTGACATGGCCTAGTGGGAGGTGTTCCTGACCATGGCAGGGGGGCTGGACCTGGATGATCTTAAGGTCCCTTCTAACCCTAACTCTTCTATGATTCTATGTCTCTGTGGACTCTTGCAGACTTGGCTTTAGTTTCTATTCCCGAATGTTAATATCATTCCGGTCATGAGAGTGTAAAAGGAAGGCTTTCAGGGAGAGGCAGTATTCCTTATTGCAAGATGCTCTTGCTGAAAAGGATACACTTCAGGACTCCCATGCCTTTTTCAAGGTCAGAAGCAGAAGCTGAAAGTTTCAAGTTAAATCGAAGTGTCCCTGAATATGGGAAATTTATAACTCCGTTATTTTCCCAGCCTGTACTTTCCTGTATCCTTTTAAAAACTCTTCCAAACTTGTGCATCTACTGATACTTGATGTATGTGCCTTCTGCAGATGATTTATGAGCTACAGGAAAATGTACATGTGACAAAAATATTCCACTTTCTTCTACTGAATATGCTTCATTCTCACAGTGCTAAAAATGACCTGAGAGTAGCTCATGCTCTTCCAAGCCTAAACCTTAACAGCATTTTGATTATGTGGTACAACTGTCATCAGTCCTTCAATCCTTCTTTGAAGGACATCTTTCAGTGTTCCAGCTTACAACCATAGCTGGGTTGGTTTTGGCTAGAAGAACAGATCGATCCTTCTGCAACCATCTGTCAGACACTGTGGTGCTTGGCTAGGGAACATGTTGGGGAACATGGCCATCTTGGGGAGCCCCTTGCTGATGCTGGCTTCAATAACCTCTCAGTTCCTCAAGACCAGCACTTGAAAGGGAAAATCTGTGGGGTTTTGTGCTCTAAAAGACCCCAAAGCATAAGGCAGTGGATTTTCTACTGTTAATCTTGTATCCAATTTTTTCCTCTGTGCTAACAGATTGACCTGAAAGAGCAGGATCCTAATTGCTCAGAGATAAAGTAATTGAGTGTCTCTTGGGCTCTATTCGCTACAACAAACTTCAATAGAGTTGACAAATGTCGATCCATAACACAGAATTAATAGGGCTGTGCTTGGCTTCCGTTTCAGTTTTCCATTTGCTCCTTTGGTCTAACTAACACCCTGATTGCTTTGGGAAAACTGACAAATCTTTGCAGTTAATGAGGCCCTCTAGTAATTTATCAAGCAGGGTTTCTAAAGTAAAAAGGGCACAAAGAACAAAGGAAGAAGAAATCCTTCTCCTGAGATCCTGGAGAGCCTGGAAGACTTAGCTCCTTCACACTGTGTGAGCTGGGAGTAGCTCATGCAACATGTTTTGCTCCTAAAAGGCATTTGGAATTCTCTTGGCTGTTTTCAGGGGATGTCATGGGCACTGTCCCGTCTGGATGAGTGGTACATCTCCTTGCTGAGCACTCACAGATTGCATGCACAGCAGTTTGGGAGTTTGCTTTTGGACACTATCCTTTAATCTACCTGTGGTATGATGAACAGATCTGGAGAATAGTCTTTCTCTAGGGGATGTGGAGGATATATGCTGTGGCTGCAACAACATAAGCACTAGTGCTCCTGGTCCCTGCCTGGTTCAGCTGCAGTGCTACACCATGTGTTACGAGTGAGACTCAGCCAGCTTTCCCTGGAGTATCTCTGGGAAGCTCTGAGAGGCAAACGAAAGCATTAGAAATGTTTGATTTTATAATCAAGTGTTTAATGTGGGCCTGGACCCAGTGGCAGCAAACTATGAACTTCTGGCCACTGGGAACTGGACTTGCCAGCCTGGTACAACAAAGCCCACTGTGTTATCTCTGTCTGCACACTGAAACATTAATTCTGAACTGGCAGCTTTCAAAAACCTTTATTTCCTGGAATATGTCAACACTTCTGCAGAAATTCCAATGTTTCCTCGGCTTGATTTAAAATAAAGTTCCCAAATGGGAACACAGGAGAGCCAAATTGCCATTGCCAGTAATAGCTGTGTTCTGAGTGACACAGAGGGTCCAAAACTGATCGGAAGGTTTCTGATTCTGTTGTGACAGCCATACTTCTGCCCATCATCATCTCCATTTTTAGTACAGCTCTTGGTTTTCTTTCTTAACACGGCAGCTTTCACATTAATGCAGAGTAAGATCAATTTTACCTTTAGTCCTGATAGGAAATAATTGCCATTAGGCTATAGGAATGCTTAATTGTTCTGTCTTAGCAGCTATTTAAGCACATTGGCCAATCTCTAAACCTGGATTGCAATGCAAGCTGGGGAGACTTGGCAGAAAAGCTGTGGTGCAGATGGCAGGCTTTCCTTCTCAAGGCCCGTGTTTTGTACTATGGGAAATGGGGTGGCAGAAAGGCTCTAATGTCCAGAAGGTGTTTGGGGACCTCCCCAGAGCAATTCTCTGTGCCCAGCTCTATGCCAGGCACTGGTGAAAAAGGAGAACCAATTGGGGCTGGTGTCTGCTGGAAACTGGATTTTGCTCTTCCTCATTTTACCCCAGCTTTATACCTTTTAGGCGCTGTGTTGCCTCCAAGATGAGTGCAGTTAAGCACATGGGCTCACCAATCTGTTGGAGCGTTTGCTGTAGGTGAACTCCTGGGTCACATCCTGATTGCTCTTCTCCCTCTGCATGTAAATGCCACTCAGCCTAACACTTTGTCCAGCATTCACCCGTTTCAGGATTCACCATTCAGTAGTGGGTACCACTCCAGCTAGTTGCCTGGGTCTAAGCTCAATTACTAAAATGCATCTCTGAAAATCAATCTTAAGTGGAACTGTTCCACTCCCCTAAGTCTGGACAACAGTTTCCCCTCTGCCCAGCAGTTAACTGATGCATTTCCGGCCCCTCTGGATTGAAGCCATCAAATGTGAGGTGAACCCCATGACTTCATGGATGTCCATCGATGGTCTTTGCCCTCTGCATCCAGGTGTCTGGGTGCTGGGGCTGGTCCTGGCTCTCATCCCAGATGCCCCAACTCTTTTCACACACACTGCATGGCTGAAAAAAACCCAAATAGGTAGATTGATAACTAAGTGGAAACATTCCCTTTATTGTAAGGTTTTATGAAAGCTGAACTGAAACATCGCTGGGTGCCTTGATGGGTGGAGGCACAACATGGTAGAAATCCCCAATTTTAATGTATTTAGCATGGAGATGCCTTCCACATATGTACTTCGTGCTTTTCTGGGGACCTTCTCCCCCCTCTCTGTGCTTCCTTCTCAGTGTGCATGCCTTTCTTTCTCACATATCTCTCCCCAATGCCAATCTCAGCATTATATCTTTCGTGCCTTCCCCAAAAAATTCCACATTGCAGCCTGTGAAGCAACATTTTTTTATCTTACTCCCAGCTGTGTGAAAACATACATGTCCTTGTCCTGTCACAGCAGTCACTGAAAACAGCTCCACATTCATTCTCTGAAGAAATGACCCATTTTGGAGACCTTTGTGAGAATTATGAGCCACTGTGCAGGAAAGCAGGCAGTATAGCATGTCTCCAGGTGGATGTAAAGGTGCTAAAATCACTAGCTGTGATTAAAATCTGGAGGGCAAGGATTATATTTTACCCCATCCCACCCCCAAAAGAAGGAAGTTTCATCTTTTGATTGATGGATAAATCTTGTCCCGTGTGCTCACATCACCTTCTCCCCAGTGCTGCGGCCAGAGAGGGGCAGGTCCAATGGGGCTTTGGTTTGCCTGGGGACTGCAGCCAGCTGAAGGAGGGAGTTTATTCCCCAGATCACATTGGCATAACTCACTCTGCATTTTGTCACCTCTTGGGATCCCCTCCTATGCCCCACCCCCCTGCAGCTGAGCACATGCGGGACCAGACCCATACTTGTGGGTGGCACATCCCTCAATACCGGTGAGCACGGGGACAGAGCTCCCATCGACAGCCCAGCTCCAGCATGGCTTCCCAATGCTCCAGCACATATCCCAGTGCTGGGTGCATTCTCAGGATCAAATGAGAAACATGCTCTAAATAGCACAAGGGCCCAACCCACTGGGGACCAGCATGTTAATGTGATTGCTTTGGAAGGCTGCAAAGCAATAAGCCAGCACAGCTGGTCCTCTCAGTGCACAGCCAGACTGGGGGACGGGGGAGGCTACGTAAGACTGTGCCTGGCCACTGACAGCAGGGATATAGGGCAGATGTGGTGCCTACTGTTTGCTACAGCAGCTCTTCAGTAAGCAGGCTAGGGATGCAAAGTTGCAGTATCATTTGTAGGAGGGGAAAAAAACCCCCAAGGATTATTTAGTGAATTATTTAGTGAATCGTCTTGGTTGTGGTTAGGCTGTGGTTTAGAGGCAGAAAACTGCTTTCCTGAAGGTCTCATTCTGCAACTCGCATCTGACTTGTAAAATCTGCCGGTAAATCTTTACCTCAGAATCCAGACTGAGAAGCTGCTGCTTTTAATCATGGGATTTCACCAGAACATCCGACTCCTCTTTTAAGTCCAGAAGTGGTTTTGCATCTTTGTCCCCTGCAATGCATTTACAAATCCTATAAAACAGCACAAAATCCTCTGACAGATTTACAAACCGAGAGGAGCCTGAAACAAAACCCAGGCTTGGAGAAGCATTGCTACTCATCTGTCAGGATGCAAAGGACTGCCTGAAGATGAGGACAGTGATGCTTTCCCTCCATCAGAAATCCTCAGAGCACAGAGCAGGCAGGAGGGCAGGAAAGCAAAGCTGACAAGAAAAGCTGTGTTCAAAACTAAGCTAAAGCGGCAAAGAGAGAGTGTTTTACCTTTAAAATCAAGGCTCTGAAACAGGCTCCCGCAGCACATTTCTCTCATCTCTCATTAAAACATCAAGGCATGTTGGCCTGATTTCAGAGCATTAGCCAGGAGATATTAAAGGCTTTCAAGCAAATAGATACCCCAAAATTAGACCCTTTTGCTTTTATTCTTGGTTGCCCTGAAAATATCAACCATGTGGTTTACAAGTAAAATCATCAAAATAGACTTAATTGTTAAAGCACATATGTATAAAAAAGCCACTGCCTTCTCTTCGTCCATCTACAGTATCAAATATTTAAAACATAATGTTCTTTGATTTTGCTCTGAGTCCTGCAAGATTCACTGGTTTGTTGTTTTTCCTTACTGTTCTTTGGGATGACATATGAATGTGAGTTTGCCTGTTGCTGGGAAAAGCTGGGACAGGCTCACCAAAACCAAAGTTGGGTGTGAAAGAGAGAGAATAACTTTTTCAATCTATTTTTGAGCTCATACATGTTTTTAAGCCTCAATTTCCCAAATCCTCCTTTTTTTCATGTCCTGATTTAACGAGGCTATTAAATACTCCCAATTCCTCCAGCATCTTTCTTAGCTGCAGGGTAGCAGCACTTTGTGTGCTAGAGCAATGGGACCTTACTAGGTCTAGCATCTCAAAAGCAATTTAAAACCATCATTTGGATATTGTGTGCACACAGGGTACAGTAGCTGTTTTTACAGTGGGTGATTAGAGGTGAGCTGCTGGAAGACTGAAGCCAGTTAATGTTAAAGACTGTTGGATCCCAGGGGTCCTAAACCATATTCCCTTGCAGATGTTAATGTTGCCTCTCTGACTGCAGAAAGATCATTTGTTGTCAGTCTTGTGCATAATTGCTGTTGTCGTGTCCTTCTCCTAGTAAAAAACACTGCAGAGGATGTAGAATTAATATATATATATTCATTTCTTATAAATGATTTCTGTGGCTCAGATGGAGCCTCTGAGCATGGCCAGGGGCAAGGAGAGGGGTAAATGCATAGCTCAGGAACAATGCTGGGGGGCATTTGCCAGGGAAATCTTCTGTGGCTCTTAATGCCTCTCTGGTTCTCTTTTCCCTTCACTCTTCCCACAAAACATCACTTTGGAAGCAAATGGTGATAAGGAAGAGTGGGTTTTCATCCCTTGCTAGTGCCTTGTCCCAGCACATGGTCCAATACCCCCGGCTACCACACACACACTGGTGGCTGCCATGAGCTCTATGTTTGCAAGAGTGGGATTTCTGCTTTAGTGCAAGCACCTGGAAAGCTTTGCTGAAACATTAATTTGGCTCTGCAAGTATCCTAGATGCAACTAACAAGCAAGCAGGTAGCTTTCCTCAATGGGAGCATAGAAGTGGGACACTGGTCCAGCCAACTCTGCTGCAGAAAAAGGGTTATTACTGGGTGAGCCAGGGAGTTCATTTCCATTTTCATTAAGTTGAATAAAATGCAGATAAAAATGCCATTAAAGGGAAATAGAAGACAGTGTTTCAAATGTATAAATTTTAGCTCTTTACCATAATCAGGCTGCACTACATGAAACCTGGAAAGCATTAGGGAAGGAAAATGATCTTTATCACTATTTTTATAAGAAATGAGGCTCATAGGCCATTCTTGCCCGTGATTGCTTCTGGGCAGGAATTGTCATGGTGGGAAGACAAGCTGAAAGCTGCAGGTTTGTTTCTTCTTCTGAAATTAGTCAGAAATTCTTACTTTTCCCCACTGACATCGGCCTAACACTGGGATAGAGGTTCTTTATTGCTTGAGTCTCTTCAATGCCCACCCTTCAAGGTTTTACAGTCCGAGAAGCAGAAGGACTCAATATCCTGCAGGCACCATGGCTGAGATTTAAGCATAAGAAAGTTTCAAGAGAGGTGTCCATGTCATGTTAAGCCAAGCAAACTGCACAGTGTACAGGACAAATTTTGCTGCTGGGTTTGGTTCAGTCATGGAAGAATCATATGAGGGGTTCTTGGGGTTTACAGAAGATGTTTGAGTCTGCCGAGGTGCTAAACCAGAAGTATCAGGATGTGGCTATGATGGTGGGGAGGCTGGCAGGTTCTAGGTGGCTGGTTCATCCTAATGTTGGTCCTTTCAGCAGTTAAGCAGAGCCAAAAATACAGCTTGTCATTACTGCTCCTGTTACTCTGCATTTTGCATTTGATAGCACAGTAATGTGGCTCTCTTGGGTTCTGTGTTGTGTCTTCTGAATTAGAAGCAGATGAGTATTTCTTTACTAACAGCAATGGGGTTTATGTTGCTTTCTGTGTGTGTGTGAGGGAGTTAAATTCTTTTTTCCTTAAAGATGAAGCTTCTGGAAGATAAATGCCTCAACATAGCTCTTGTGAGGCAAAGTGACTTTAGCCACCACTATCCTTCATAAATATGTATTACAGAATCATCTTTAGCTTCCTCTGATTCACATCAGGGAGTTTAAATTTCCCATTACTTTGAACCTGACTTGTCAAAATCCCATCTGTAATTATAAACCTGCATGAGGAGATGGGAAAATGGTGGGAGAAGGAATGAACCCATAGTATTTGGTTGCAAGATGTGTTCTGTTTTCAGAATAATTTCAAAGGTGAAACACACAGTCGGTAATAGCGCCAAGTGTCACTGCATAGTTGCAGGTATATTTGTGCAGCAGTAGTCACTGACCATGCTGCTGGAGCCTGATTTTACACTCTGCCCTAGCACAACCAGGAGCAGTGACTCCAAAGTGAATGTAATTACATGTGCAATAGCCCTGAATATTTTCGAGCCTGATTTCTGCCATTCCCAGGCAGACAGAGCCTGGGAGAGAGGAGGAGAGAGGAAAGGAGGGAGAGAAAGGCGAAGAGCCAGCACCCTGGGCAGCAGGTTACCAGCATGCTATGAATCCTAGCATGGGTTCAAAGGCACCAAGCTGCAGTTCTTCTGCATGTCAGGTTGGACGGGCCTTGGAACAACCTGCTCTGGTGGAAGGTGTCCCTGTCTGCGGCAGGGGCTGAAACTGGATGAGGTTTAAGGACCCTTCCAACACAAACCAGTCTGGGGTTCTTTATGAAAACCTTCCTGGGAGCAGAGGTTTGCTGGAGGATGCTCTGACAAGGGAGGGTTTTCTCAGTGTTTGCATCACATCTGGTGAGATTTCACAGGGAGTCAGATAGGAAGATGAAATGAGTTAAGCTAAAGGGAAAGGAGACAGATGGGAGGACATCTCAGATACGATGCATATATGCTGCATGGGGAGGGAGAAAGAGCTCAGGCATTCCCTCCCATGTACGCAATGCAATTTGCTACAGCAGAGCAAAGCTTCAGCCAGGTTACAGGTGCAAGTTTCCCTCTGTGGCTGCAAGCTCTCATCACCGTGTTTAGGAACCTGTGGACATTTCTTGTGAACTTGTGCCTCCTTGGGTTCTGCTCGAGGTGAGATGTCGTGGGAGTTGTTAAACACCCGTCACTGCAGAGATGAAGGGCAGGACCTCTGCCAGCCAGGCTGGCACTGCAGACACTCTCCCCTGTTTTTTGTCCTTTGAACTATGGTAATGCCTCAGGTATTGAGTTTACTGTAGAAAATCAATACGGAGCACTATAAGCTCAATAGAGTGGCAGGAGACAATTGCAGAGCTCAGGATAAGTGTTGTCCAGACCTGCCTTCTCTCTACACCTAAAACGGCTGCGCCCACAAAAGCCTCTAATCCGCACCACCTTCTGTGTGGTGGTGTTTTTAACGCTCATTTCTAGCTGCTGTCACCACCTCAGAGTAGAAGGAAAGAGCTTTCTGGACAGGGGTGCCCAGCTCCATTTTACTTTGTCTTCCAGCCATACCAGATGGGGTTCACCCTGCGGGTGCGCAGACACCCAGGAAACTCCTCCTGGGGGTCCCTTGGCCACCCCGTGAGGCTGGGGATGCACTGAAACACCCAGTGTCACCCTTATGTACAGTTTTGCATAGGTTTGACTAATTTCATTTGAAAGAGCAAAACTCATGCCTTGAAATTGCAGCTGCTCTTTTCTGGTCTCTGCAGCATGTGCAATAATGGGATAATGTGCTTGGGGTTTGTGTGGAGTGAGAGGAGCCTCCTTACAGCGCACAGACATGCGTTTACCCAGAGGAAAAGGGGAGCGCTTCACATCAGAGGCTGGGAAAAGGGCAGGAGCTGTGAGAAGGATTGGTTTGGGAGGAGCAGGGGGTTTGGGAGGGACGCTGCTGGGCAGTAATCAGTCTTTTGCAAACTGCCCCAAAGAGTACGGAAGGAACTGAAACGTTTACATCTCTGTTGCCAAAAACTCTGCTGAGTCCATCTCAGCCTATCTGGCATCGCCTTTGATGTCAGCTGGATTGCTGGGCTCTGGGTGATGGGAGCGAGGGACCCAGCTCTGCCTTGGGCACTTGCACAGCAAAACTGTTGTTTCCATAGCTGGTTAGCACAAGCAGAAGAAAGCAGAGATACAAAAAGATGATGTATAAGTAGGGGGAGAAAACAAAATTAAACAGATGAAACCGAACTCCTGCTTGCTCAGCACAGCAGTGTTTAAATAACTGAGAAATACTCAGTCAAGCCATAACTTTCCTAAGGTGATCCTGAGCGTTGCTCTGCACCGTCTCTATGAAGCCTGGGGGAACCATGAAGCCTTACACTTTGCTGCAATATTTTGCTCATAGTGACTAGCCCTGACACGAGGCATCACTGGATTCCCAAAACACTGCCAGTGTCCCAAGTTTGGGCTGGTCCTGTAGTCTTGTGGCTGGGTTGCTCCTGTGGGAAACACCCAGCACAGAAAGGATGACAAACACCCCATCTAGCAGCCCCTGAGAGCCCAGCATGGTTGCAGTGTGCTCTGTGTCAACCTGGACCTCATGCCTCCAACGGTAGCAAGATCCCGTTATGCCTTTTCTATACCCCAGATCATTGTGGACTGCCCAGATACAAGCAAGAGGCCGCTTACATAGGCAGAGTGGGCTGACAGATGCTCCGCAGGCTCTGAAGGAGATCTATGGCAACCTGGAGCAGCAGCTGGACATGGAGGGGTTAATTAGAGCATTCCACGTAGCAAGAAGGGACAGCAGCATTAGCCTGGAGCTTCAGCTGGGTCCTCTGACAACCACAAAGGGAGGAAGGTTGAGGATGAGACCAGGCAGGCCTGTCCTTGTGTGTCTGTTGTCCAAGGGCAGTTGGTGATGGCCACCAAAGTTCTGGCGGAATCCCAGTGACAGTGAGGGCCAGGAATAGGGCTCCTGAGATGAGTTTCTCTTGCACAGTTGCCTCACCCCTGGCTAGCAGCCAGGCTGACAACACAGTGCATCATCACATTTAGCTGCTTCTGAATGCAGAAAGCCTGTCTGCTCCTGTAACGAGCCTTCCCGCTACTCGTACACTTAACAGAGAGCAGTAAGCATGCAAAAGAGTGAAAAGAGACCTCCAAACACATCACTGAGCTCAAGTGGATGGGACAGCTCAGGTTTTAGCTACCTAAATACTTAGAGATTATGTGGCCATGGGAGAGAGCCCTCAGATCCTTCTTCAAGAGCAGGGGCAAGGGGAGCACAAGCTGCTTCCAGAAGAGCAGCTGGGGTCACCAGCCCAATCTTACAACCATGCTGCATTTCTCTGCCTGTCCAGCAGGCAGCTGCACCCCTGCATTGTGGCCAATGCACAAACTGCAGGGTAGGCACCATGTACATGTACGAACCTGCTGTGGGCAAACTTCATCTCATGGCAGCAGGGCACAAGTGGCTTGAGTTCCCCCTGGGGCAGGGATGTATCAGCCGCAGCCAGAACCTCTTTGGTACCCATGCCTTGGGTGTGATGGGCTCCCACCTGCCTCCAAGCAAGCACAGTGCCCAGAAGCATTGCCTAGAGCACTGTTCAACCCTGGAGAGTCAAGTGTAAACTCCATAGGCTCCAGACAAGGTTTGCCCATGTGGTGAATTTGGATGAGGGACTCTTAATACTGTCAGAAGGATGCAGGGCCGTGGGTCACCGAGCAGAAAATCACTGTGGGCTTTCAGATACACCAGCTCTCTCTGGGGAAGCAGTCAGTGTCCCTAGAAGGGCCAGTGCCTCCAGCAATGCAGCACTACTGTTTTCTGAGTGGTTTATAGCTCTTGCCACACAGCTCAGTCCCTCTGAGAACAAATGTGTCACTAAGGGCATCAGGCTTCTCTGCTCATGTTCTTATTCTGGCTTAAGCTGTCTGAGATCTCTCCTCCATTTATCTTTGTCCAAATTCTATCTTTTTCCCCATGAAAACACTGAACATGAGGGATTGCCTTGCCAGGCAGCAAGAAGCCAACTTTCAAAGGCAGTATGGGCAGCAGGAGGAGAAATAAAGCAGCATGAGTTTATTGGATTGACCAGTGCACCTTGAACGGACAGAGAGCTGCTCAGCCACCTCTCATACAGGTGGCTTTTAGCATCTCTGCATCCTGTGCTGCCTGCTTTGGGGAAATCGGCACTGACTGGCAGTTAATGGGACCTAGATGTGTTTTACCAGGTCCTGAAAGGCCATAACATAGAAAACTAAAAGATTATATGAGCCCCAAGGCAGAAAGGCAGGAGACACTAGCTGTGAGAGTGCCAGACCAGAGCCACAACTGGTCTCATGGTGGATAAAGTCATTAACGACACAGCCCAGGATGGATGTTTGTACACAACATTGCTCTTTGCTGAAGCACAGACCTCCCGGGCTTTTTCGACCACGTCTGCAGCTGGAGCACAAATTGGCACCAGCAATTAGGAATGCACCTGGGAGATGAGCAGAGTGCTCACAAGATGCAGAGAAGCACTGAAGTAGATCTTGCAGTGTTTCAAGTGTCGGGCACAGTCCTGAGGGTTCAGACCACAAGATCACTATTGACTCCTTTAGGGTGGCTCATGGGAGTGTTGGGAGGCTGGAGCTGGGGTCCATGTTAATCTGTGCATCAGGTTCTACATGAACCCACTGCTGTGACAAATGAGAGCTGCTTGTTAATATGTAATGAGTTACAGAAAGAGCCTGATAAACGCGCAGCATGTGCTAAACACTTGTATGTGCTGGGGCTGAGCACTTGTCACTCCAGAAGAGAAACAATTATTTACACACACAAGCAGGAGCTCAAATGTAATGCAGACTATAAGCATACAGATGAAAGGCAGACAGAAAGCCACTAAATCCACATTAAAAACCGGGGGTGAGTGGCATATGACAGGAAAATATGAATGTATTTCACTTGCAGTGTGCTGGATATTATCTGTGACAACATGATGTTCAATCAGGCAACTCTAGAGAAGTGTATAGATAGTTTCAAAACATGCAAAATGGGGCACCTCTGGCAATGGCCTCTGTTGTCTCTGCAGCCCTGGCTAGTGAGGGAGATGTAACAGAAGGTGATAGTTGCATCCATCTCGTATCCAGAGAACACTTTTGCACGATGTTCATAAGGATAAAATACATCAGCTAGCTAAAGAAAGTGACTTTCAGATGTACTCAGTGTGGCCTGGTTTTGCTCTCAGTTAATGTTAATGGCAAAACTGCGCACTGTTACGTAAGGAGAGACCTGTAGGGGTAACACCCAACGCTTTCACCCCCTCTCTTGAAGTTACAGTCAAAAAGGACTCCGTCACACCTTCATACACCTTTAGGTCCACCGTCCTAGACAACCTTCTTCCAAGAAATTAGAGGAGAAAGATGCACTGAAAAGCGTTATTGCAGCTTGAGCAGGACTTTATCAACTAAAATCCCCATGCATACATGACAGCCAGTTTTCTGTCCCCTAAAATCCAACTTCGCCTACAAATAATTTGGGCCTGATTTTCTGAGCTGCCAAATATCTGAAAACCCAAGGCAAAACCCAGTTGTTCAGCACTATGGAAACTCAAACTCATTAATTACTTTTCTCCCCCTTCCAAGAATGAAGAAGTAATTTAAGAGATTTGGAAACAAAAACATTCTTCAACACCAACTGAGGATTATGGTTCAGAAAGGAAACAGAAAGGAGGGGAGCAAAATGGTATTTAAGTTTGTGTCGTGTCATTTTTCTCTTGCTATTAAATTCAATGGAAAACAAAGTCCACTATAATCAAGAGCAATTGTTATGGTAGAAACATTTCTAAGATGCAATGAACATAAATGGCTCCTTTTTCCTTGAGCAGAGTGGAAGGAAAATACTGTTCAAAACAGTCTTTTAGACCCTCAAACCCACTACTGAGGACCTATTGAACCCAAACAAGATGAGCTCCCAGTATGCAGGGAATGGCCACCAATTTTGCAGTCAGGAGCTAAAGAGGATCTTTAGGCAATTTTCCCATTAAAATCATTTTCCAAAGTCCCAGTAGCACTATTTATTCCTTTGGAAGGACCAACAGAGATAAATTTAAGGGGCTGTCTGTTGTTTGCATCCTGAACCCAGCTGTGTTCAGCCCTTGGTGCTGATTATGTCACATTCAGGGGAGAAGTTTAGGCTGTTTGGTTTTGTCATCTTCAGTGTCAGGGCCTGTCTTTTGCTCTGGGAGGCACCATTAGGGAAATATGACTCAGGATCAGACTGACATTTGGACTGAATGACCAAACCCTTGTTCAAACCTCTTTCCCTCCAAGAGCACAAGCTCTTCCCTCAGAATTACAACAATGCAGCTGATGCAACAGAGGCTGGATTCTTTCTGCATAGTGGAGCATGATGAAATAGGCCCAGGTCAGCCTCCTTACCTAGCCTCTCAAAGCTGAACACCTCCTGTGTCAATGACAGCTTCATCCAGAATGTACCTGGATGAAAGAAATACAGTTCTTCAGGGCTTCACTGCTCCCCATTACCACCAGACACTAACCTGGGCTGTTTATGGAGTGGAGTGCCATGAGCAAATCCAGGGTACACAGCATCACAGTACTCCCCAGCTCCTGAAGTATCCTGCTCTCCTGGGTATGGCATGCACGGCTTTGTTTCCTTGGATCCTGATCCAGCTGCTTTTAGTCCAGACTCTGTAGTGAGTTCCTAGGAGGAGCAGAGATACAAACCCTGCTAGCTAAGCCAAGGGATACTGAATACCTGACAGCAAGGGCTGAGAAAAGGACCTTGGGGAGTCTCAAAGGCACGGACCTGAATATCTGTGAAAAGGGGGACAGGGAGGTGCTTGAGCAGCCTGTGCCTCTGTTTCCCTGGGCTGTCACTACTCAGGAGTCTCACCAGCATTACGGTTTGAGCTGGACTGAGAAAACAAAAGCACAGTAACGGAGGAGAATCTTTCTTGATTTCTTAAATCACTGGCTATCAACACCTTGGCTTAATTAATTGTTAACATCTATGTAATTAAACAGTAGCATAAATTATTCCCTCTTGGTGCTGATGAAGATAATGAATAACAATCATGGCTGCTTTGTCTCACAGCACTAATCTGTTTTGAAACATACATTGATTTTATTTTGATTAGGACTAAACCTAGTTTCCACTCTGCAAATAAACCTCTCTGATTTGAGTAAATTGCTGTTGGCATTTACATTATGGTAATCCGCTCAGAATCCATCTATCAGCTACTTTCTTACTGTGTGTCATTTGCTTACTTCTTAGTCCACTATAATTTTGATGTTGTACTTTAGAATATTTAATTATGGCTTCCTTTGTCCTTCACTCTATGATTCACATTTTCCCCATCACTATCATTATCCATGAAGTACTCCATAACTCTGCCAGCCCCATGCTGGCTCATGCAGGCTTGTTCTCAAGAGCAGGTTTCACACTGGTGCTTCTGACAGTGCTTCAGATAACGTGGTGAGCTGCCTTCCCCAAGCAAAATGCAGTTTCAAAGCTCTGCAAGAATGGAGTTTTGTGAAGACTCCAAAGGAAAACAAACAATCACACTTTCATTTTGCACTGAAACCCTGTTTCCTGGTATTTTCCTGACTCTTTAGGAAAATCCCAGGAGTTAGGGCCTGGTAACAAACAGCCTCAAAAATACCTTCTATTTCACTTGTGCCACAGAGCTGCTGCTGGCTCTGTCCCCAAGGCTCCCTGTCTTCTCTATGTTCAACCTCATGCCAGAGAAGGGTGGTTGCAATTGAGGACAGCAGAGATTGGTGCCTCAGTCTGGATCCCAGCTCAGACACTGATATTGTAGGTACAGCCACTGTCCTGAAGCATTTCATTAGAAACAGCTAAATTTTTCAAGCTGTTTTTAGGGCGGAGTATGTATGTGGCAACACTGAGATATTTGGTAATCTCTGCGCTGTGAGATCTGGTAATATCTGCATCTGAATTATTCACAACTTTCAGTTCTGGTGTTTTCTAAATGACACTCTCCTGGTTTAAATGATTTGGGGTAGTTTCTTACTCAGTGTTCATTTTTGAGAGGCCCATCCTTTTCAACAATTCTGTGCTATCTGCCAGAGCTAATCCAGACTTCTGGAGCCTGGTCTGTGGTCTCATACAAGCAAATCCACCAGTATTGCTAGGGCTGCTCTTCCCACCAGAGGAGAACCAAACTGGGGAGTCATGAACATTGTGTTTCACCTTCAAAATCCGGAAAACTAAAAATTGCCTTAGAAATTGGTTGTAAACATAATTTGATCAACCAGCAAGACCATAACTATCAACTTAGACTTGTTCCTGCAGGGAATAAGCTCAGACTCCCTCCTTCCAGAAATGGAAAATTTCAGTATCTGAGGATGAAGCTTAGAGTCTGACCTGCAGCTGCATCACGTCAGCTGCTCATTTAATTTATGTGGACATAGATGGGAAATGAGGGGTGCTTTTTCTCAACAATGGCAACCACTTCATCACCTTGCAGCCCCACCAGTGAGAGATTTAGGACCAAAATGGCACCATAATTCTAGTTCAGGTCTGGAAACTGAGACACAGCACAGCACATTCACTCGTCCAGCACTGGGAATGACATCTTATTTCTTTTCCAAAAGCGCAGTATGTAGTCAGAAGGAGAACGGTTTCCACCCACTTAAATCTGCCTACTGTATCACTAGGAATAGTGGGTCAGACAGGGTGATCAAAGTGAGCAGCAGAGAGATGGGATGGCCATTCAAACAAAAAACAAGTTCTGTAATTTGAATCATTTATGGCTCAGGGCATGCAGAAGCAAACTTAATGCACAGTGAGGGGTGTCACGGAGAAAAAGAGGCTTTGAAAAATGCAAAGCCAAACTGCAAACATTCAGGGAAATCTGATCCCTTCACTTCCAAGTGTTTAGAGTCGGTGTTAAGGGCTATTTCTAGAATGGTTTCTGTTCTGTTGCCTGTTGTGCACAATCTTTGTTTAACTCTGATTCTTTCAGACAATTCTTTGATTTCATGCTTGAGCTCTACTGATGGTTCTGGGAGAAAACGTGGTTTTTCTGAGAACAGATGATACTACGACCTACTGCTGGAGTTGAAAGAAATCATTCAAAGGAATCATTGATATCACGTTGCCAAGTGCCACAACTACTTCCAGGGATGGTGACTCCACCATTTCCATGGGCAGCCTGTTCCAGTGCTTGACCACTCTTTTGGTGAAGAAATTGCTCCTAATATCAAGTCTAAACCTCCCCTGGTGCAGCTTGAGGCCGTTTCTTCTTGTCCTGTCACTTGTTACTTGGGAGAAAGACCAGCCATCTGGTCCTTCAGCCATTCCTCATCACACTTGTGCTCCGGGCCCTTCACCAGCTCCACTGTCCTTCTCTGCTGCAACACTTCAGTGTCTCTCTTGTAGTGAGGAGACGGTCACTGCTCTCCCTTTGAATCCAGAGTCTGGTCTAGCTGGGAAGCAACAGTGGAGTGGGTAAGAAGTATGAATTTTACCTCTGTTTTCCCACCTGCACATTACACCAACATGGATTTGAGGCTGAGAGCAGGACAACAGCAATGAGATTCAGAAGTTAGCCAGAGTTTGGGTAGGGTAGGCTAAGATCTGACTGCATTTATATGTGTAGATATGCAAGAGAAGAGGGAAAGCAAAGGAGCAGGAAATAAAGGGAGTTGGCCTTTCAGAAGCATGTAATTTCTTACTGCCTTCAGCACCATTTCATATCTTCAGCTTTGGTATGGAGTCTAGTCTGGGAGCTGTCAAGGATCCAAAGCAGTGTAGTTTTACTGGCTAGCTCAAGAAAGTAATATTTAGTGATTTGTATTTAACATGTCCCAAGTAAACTCATTTCTTCTAGAGCAGAGTACTGGAAGTGCAGTTGATTCCAGGATTGGGCTCATTGCAAAAGGCGTAGAGGGTGATGCTCTGCAGTCAGCCTGGATGGTCTTCAACCTCTAAGACTGTGGTTCTAGCTTTTAGTCCTTATGATCAAACCTTAAAATCTAGACCCTGTAAATTAGCAGCTCTTTGAAATATGGATTGGTCCTCTGCTTTTCCGGGGGTCTCTGGCTTGTCTATGGATATTTTAGGTGAAAAAATAGAGCAACCTGAGTCAAAATCACACAGGCGTTATTCAAGCACTCGGTGAAACAGCATTTTGCATTCATCAGGTTTTTACCTATAAGCAACAGAGAGTGTGAGCCTGCAAAGCCTTAGTGTGCCAGTGTTCCAACAGCAGCTCCAAGACAAAACCCATAGTCCTGGAATCCCACCCTGGTTTCTCAACAGATGGCAATGGCAGAGGGTCTCTGTGAAGCAGACAAACACATTGCCAGCCTGCTGCATGGCCAGAGAAAGGGATGGCTTCAAGTCCTTTGGTCGTCAGAATTAATCAAGCATTAAAGTGAAAGTCAAGCAGATTTTGCTGATTTAATGGATAATTCCAGCTTGTTTGGTCCATCTAATTCAGACTATTAGAACTGAATCCTAACTGACTGCTGACTGTCCCTGTTTATCTTTGCCAGTAGCTTTAGATACAGGCCAACGCAGGTAATCAATTTTCAGGGGATTCTTTAAAATAGCAAGAGTGGCTATTTAGATGTACTTTTTCATCTATAAGTACTCTATTTTCCTCATTATTGCTATTAAGTTTTGTTGTTGTTGTTCGTGTTTTTCTTTTCTTTCTCATTATGGAGATAATTCCTTCCATCTCCTAATTGTACCTCTAATGACAACCATAAGAACTATGCCTTGTTAAGGCACTCTTGTTACTAAAATAGTTTGTAAAGAAGAGGAATAAGCTTTGTGAATGTTGACTAGTCTTAAGGCAACCCTATGAGTGATCCTGATTCATGTGGTCATTGCCTGATCAGGAGAAAATGATGGGCAAAGGACTTCAGTATAAGCCAAGAAATATTCTCTTGCATCAGAAATGCTACACAATCCTTTCTTCCTGCACATACAAACGTAAAAGTGCAAGGCACAGAGAATTTATAGACATGCTGCTTAGTTTATGAAATAGAAGATACTTAAAACTCATCAATCTTCCACGAAGCAGAAGGGAAATATGACTCTCTCTGGCAAATTAATGACTGTTGAGAGTTCTGCACATCGGTGAAACAGGTCTCAGACTAGCAGCACAGGCATCAAAGGCAGTAGTGGAAGTTTAGGCTTTTGAGTGGGTTCTGGGTATGAAGAACCCCACAGTCCTGTGTCCTGACTGTACATAAGCTTGCAACAGGGTCCTCACAGTGGTCTGTTTGCTTCCCTAAGCTTCAACACCTAAACAGAAAATACTGAGAGAAACACAGTTCAAGAGGTGCCCCCCAAAAGGTAGATGTTCTTATTTGGCTACATCTTAGTGAACTTCACTGTAGGGTACCTATAGCACAAGCTGATGAAATCTTGGAAGCATCAGCCATTAGTCTGAAGGATTGACTGAGGGCTGGTAAGATACTGGAAAACTTGAAAGACAGTAGACATCTTTAAATGCCAGTCTTTTAAATGTTAAATAAGAAGACAGAGTTAGGATCTTCCCTCACAAACCTATATAACTTCAATTTTCAGAAAACACTGAACTGGATAATCAAATAGACTATCTGTGTGCTCACAGGAGAGTAAAAAGAGATGAGTAACAGTCTGTATGGATTTGTCAAGAACAAATATGTCAAACCAATCTAATTTTCATTTATGACGTAAAGCCTTGTGGACAGGGAAGAAACAGACAAAGTCATTGATCTTGATTTTAGGAAGGCTTTCAACGCTGTCTCCCATGACACTTTCATGAGCTAGAAAAATATCATCTAGGTGAATATGTTATTAGGTAGTTGCAAAACTGGTTAGAAAATTATAGA
The DNA here is from genome assembly GCA_025447955.1 of Psilopsiagon aurifrons. Lineage (NCBI taxonomy): Eukaryota > Metazoa > Chordata > Aves > Psittaciformes > Psittacidae > Psilopsiagon > Psilopsiagon aurifrons. The sequence continues at coordinate 22,941 of JAOEHY010030189.1, read as the reverse complement.
TGGAGCAATCATTGACAGATTACTGTCAAAATAGGAAGCTTACTATATGGACTAAGCTTTCAGCGCTTTCATTAATAGTCCCAGTGATGGAACAGAGGAAACACTTTTCAAGCTGGCTGACACCACCACTTGGAAAGGACTGACAGTATTTTGGATGACTAGACTTACAGATGAACGTCACAAATTCAGAGCTGAGTTGGAGATGATCTGAAAGAAAATAAGAGAACTTACTTGGTAGGCATAAGTACATCTGGAAAGGAATAGTCATCTCTATGAATTCAAGATTTAGGGTCATGAGGATGATACAGGGCCACGACAATGATAAGGGGGCTAAAGCACCTTCCATATGAAAACAGGCTAAGAAAATCATGGCTGTTCAGCCTGGAGAAGCTGCGTGGAGAACTTGGAGCAGCTTCCAGTGTCTAAAGGGGGCTACAAGGATGCTGGAGAAGGATTTCTCATCAGGGACTGTAGCAATAGGACAAGGGGTGATGGGTTCAAACTGAAACAGGGGAAGATCAGGTTAGATACAAGGAAGAAATTCTTTACTGTAAGGGTGGTGAGGCACTGGAATGTGTTGCCCAGGGAAGCTGTGAATGCTCCATCCCTGGCAGTGCTCAAGGCCAAGCTGGAGAGAACCTTGGGTGACATGGTTTAGTGTAAGGTGTCCCTGCCCATGGCAGGGGGGGTTGGAACTGTATGATCTTGAGGTCCTTTCCACCCCAAACCATTCTATGATTCTAAGATGGGAAACAACTTGTTGATGAGCAGATCTGAATGAAAGTCTCTGAGATTATTGTGGATCGGGTGTTCAGGAGGTGTCAACAATATCACTGTTGGGAAAAGGCAGACCCTGCTCCACACACTGAACTGTGATGTGTGAGCCACGTCAAGAAACTCTCCCATGTGGCTTATCTTTTAGGCTTTGGATACATAAGGTTAATATTCAGCCAGTCATTATGTTCCTACATAAAACACAATATTCCTTAAACAATTTTTCCTCAACTTAGCAGTTGGCAAATTTAGCTTTGAACATATTGGACTTGGGAAGGAAAAGCAAGGCAAGGCAAGACTGAAGTTCTGGTGTGACTGTGGATCAAACCATCCATTTCTCCCGTAGTTTTCTTTTGCTACCCACTTGTCTTCTGAAGCACATTGCTCTTGAGCGTGCAAGGGTGGAATCAACCTGGGGAACCAAGCAGGCATCCCTTAGAATCTCATTGAGTAAAAGCTTTATCCCTTTTGCTGGTTGTTGCTTAAATAAGCTAAACCAGCCCTCTTAGGCCAAGGTCCTCTTTACCAATAGCTTTCTTTTATCCCTGCTCATACAGTGGGATGGCAGCCTTTGCTCTTTGCTAGGGGCAAGTCCTGCCTTTCAAGAGACAGGGGAAGCCAAACAGAGCCTTTCCATGTGAAATGTTGAGACAAACCCCTTTCAGCTCCCCAGGCCTCTCCAGATAAGCACAGAAAGGCCACGGCTGCCTGTGTGCTCAGAGCCCTCCCATCCCTCTCGCTTACGTTCTTAGTTGAGAAAATCTGATTAAAGCTGTGCAGGAGAGAAGCAGATGGCAGTTTTGACGTTAGGTGAAGACAGCTTAATCTCCATCTGTGCTGACATTTTCACATGTCTCCCTGCAAACGCTGGGCCCCTTGATAATCACTAGTGCAGAGCTGCGGGGGTGAGGGCTGCCCTTTAGGGAGAGGATTTGCTAGGCAGGATGCTGGCCTGGAATGCAGGGAGCTGGCAGAAACTGGCAATGTACAGTGGCCCTTGCTGAAGAAACTGATTATAATCCCATGTCTTTGGGATTGGGCTATCAACCTAATTAGCAACCAGCACACCTAAGCATTGCTGAACTCAGCCTCTTGGAAAGCATCTGCTCCAGCTCTGCTCTGCTGGCTCAGCGTGCACTACAGACCATTCTAGGCAACATTAGGGGAGAACAGCATCACAAAGGTAGTGCATAGTTTGAAGGCAAGCTAATTACAAAGGGGTACATTCCACTCTCTGTGATGCTGAACACTGCCATGAGTGGTGCTGTAAGGGAAAAGCATCTTGCAATTAAGTCAGTGATGTCTTTTCTGTTTAGTATCTGAGGAAATACACAGAATTTTGGAGTTGCATGGCTTGTGTGCATGGGCGAAGGCACTTCCACAGTGGGGCTTGCCAGGCAGAAATGTATTTGTCACTTTTGTCTAGATCCAGGCTGAGCATTGAGGCAGCCTTTACTGTGGTTGCTGAGGGCAAGCTGAGGTGATGTAGTAGCCTGGTCTCTACTGTGAGCACTTGGCACATGGGACTGGGAGCTCTGTGACACCGCGAGCCACTTGGTCATCAGCAGGAATGGAAACTGCTTCATATAACACCTTTCATCACATCGAACAGGTAAGCACAGTTAACGTGTAAAGCTCAGTAAGAGCTCTATAATGGCAAATTCCTTAAATTCATGCAAAGGTATAATACTGCAGAAGCATGACCTCAGCAGGGCACTGCCCAGAGCACTGGAAACCTGCCTTTGCTGGGTTTACGTACCAGAACCTGAGGCACAGGTCCATGCTCCCATGTGCCAGCCTCACATGAGGTCCACAAGACCCAGCAAAGGAGTTGAGGTGGCCAACTGAGGAGGCAGGAGCGTCTCAAATCAGGGTTTGGGAGGAGCTTGTTGGTACACTGCAGGAAAGACAATAAAGAGGCACAGCAGTAGGGGTGGGATTCAGTCTGGTGCCCCAACATACACAATTGGAAAACTCTTCTCATTAAATTTAGCAACCAAATAACGCAAAGCAAAGGGAAATGTACAGTTTAATTGAAGCCAACTTCTGATATAAAAGAAGGCAGGATAATGTTTTGGTCAAGATGAAGTGTCAAAGTTCCCATTAACATCAACAGCATGTCTTTTGCAATGAAGAAATGAAAGCATTGGGTGTGTGGGGCACTAAAATGGTAGGAGAGAGCGATTTGGTGGAGAGCTGGTGTGGCAGCATCACTTGGAAAGGCTGTTCTTGATGACTCTTCTCCTAGGATCAATCCCAATACTGCAAGATGTAAAGAAAAGCTGGAGCTACAAATTCCTCCTCAAGTTCTGAACTACCTGAGAGCCCCAGGGATTACATCCAGGGTTTGAGGGGGACTCTGTGGCTGCCCATTTAGGATGGACTGAGGAGAAAGCTCTAGGCCAGGGTCCCTGGGCACAGCAGGCAGCAAGGCAGACTGCCCTGGGGAATGGTCAGGCACAGCATGAGATAGACTGAGGTAGCTTTAGGTTGAAATAAAGCTTCTTAATTCTGAGCGACACCTTCTGAGCAAGTCTTCTCAGCTTCTGCTGCCTTTGGTAAGGATCCAGCTTAGCGCTTGGCAGAAGGTAACTGAAGAGGTGGTATTTATTGCAGTCCCAGCTTCATTGTGTCCTCCTCATACCCACCCACATTTACCTTCCCATATGACCCTGTGGGAATTTCACACCGAAATCAGGCAGCAGGCACTACTGTTGCACTTTATGGTTCCTGATACAGGTCCTGCGTCCGTGTGTTTGGGAGGTTCTCATACCATGAGAGTGCAGGTCCCCAGAGAACTATAAAGCAGACCCAGGCCAGGAAGTCACTTGTGGCAGCATCCCCTGTTAGCAAATACCTTATTTGAGGCTTCTGCCCAGACAGGTTTAGGATGCTTCCCATGGCTGAGTGGCACCCAGACAAGCTACTGCATGGGGACCTTTTTTGGGCAAGCACAGCAATTTATAGTGCCATTGTACTGTTTAGTGTTCTCCAGTTAGGGGGTTGTGGCTTTGAGGCGGTGCATGAATTACTTGTTTCTCAACTTTACCAAGCATCCTTGAAATGCTACTTGTGCCATCTTGTGTTTTTCCTGCTCTAAATCAGTTTAAGTGTTTTGTTCCCTCTGCACCTATTTTATATACCTTCCCTACCTGAGCATACACACAACCCCATCTACACTGCATTTCTAGGCAGGTAAACAACAACCCCTTACACTTTAGGAAGGCCAGCTCAGCCTAACATAGACATTAGAGCTTCTGACTCTCTGTGACTTGTTTAAATCAGCCAAGCAAGAAGTGTTTTGCTGGTTACAATCAGCCCATGTTGAACAAGCATGAGGTTATTACACAGAACTCTCTGATTACAGTGAGCAAAGGAATCTTTGCCTGTGAGGCCTGAAGAAAGTTGAAAGGTTACAGTGAGGTCCTACCTCTATAATGCGTGAGCACTGCACTCTGCCCTCGATTCTGGGAACAAGTAATTGCTCAGGAAACACAGGGCTGTTGTCTTTGGTTAAAATCCTTACTCAGGGTGAAATTTAGAAAGCTTAAGGCTAGAAATAAATTGCCTAGAAATAAACCAATAATCCATTCATGGCTTTGGTTCAAAGTTTATCCAGAGAGAAATTCTTTTGAGTAGTTCCAAAACCAGGTCAATCACAGTATCAGTGAGCACCTCCTGTTTTCCTTTAACCATATCATTTGTCACTGTCAAGGGCAGGATGATCCATGGCCATGGATCCATAGGGTGGCAGAGAGTTTCTCATGATGTGCCTTTGCTCTGTGGAGCCTGGCTGGTGCTCAGCATCCTCCTGGCTCCCTGCTTGGGGAGTGACACTTCATAATCTAGGGAACAATGTGTGGCAGCTAAAAATAGCTGTTCACTGCATGAGTCCTCAGGTGCCAATCCACTTGTGATAAGCATCCTGGGATTTGTGAAGGCTTTGTCAGAAAACTGATCGCTGCCTGAACACTTACAAGTAGTATCTAAGCTGATCACAAGAAATCAAGCGAGTGCTTTATTTGAGGAGATTCTGCAGAGTTGTCCTTCAGTGTTTCCTCAGCTTTATCTCTATTTTCATTTACATTGATAGTAATGAGATGTTTCATACAACTGATTTGGCCAGCCTTGACGGCAGCACATACTCATGTGGGGAAGGCATCAGTCCCAGGACACAGCCACTGCAAGGGACTGTATCAGGGCTCCTCATTGACTTCCACCCAAGGCTTTCAGCCAGTTTTATCAGCTGCTGGAGTTAACCAAGCTCAAGGGGTGCTGCAGGTGGAATTGTGACCTCCAGCAGAGCAGCTATAACAAACAGCCTATACCTCTGGGGGGGAATGCTTCTGCAAAGTGACCTACAAGCTCAGAAGCAGAGATGGGCACCCTGGTATAGATGCATTCAGCGGGTACTTGTAATGATGCAGTGCACAGAGCTGCAAAGTCAGACTGAGGAACCAGAGAAAAGGAAATGACTCTTAATTCAACAGCAGTATTTCAGTTCAAGGTTCATTGATGGTTTTTTTCTTTTCCCTGCTCAACCCTTTGTACCTCCTTTGCAAAGAGTCTGATGTGAGCAAAGAATGAAGGATATAAAGGCCACTCTGTATGAATTTCTTTTCCCCAGAACTTCACTGTGAATGTAAAGGCAGCAGCCTGGCCCTCTGAAATGCACATTGTGTCCCTTTGTACCCCAGTAATTGTGATTTTACTAGTACTGCTGAAGGCCATAGCTTCTGTATTGACCTGGCAATGCAAGGTCTCAGGAATCATCTGAGCCTGTCCTGATCTGAGCTGATATTAGATTGTATCAGCTGGGATAGTCATTATTGAGATAATCACCCGAGTATGGTTTAGGTTTGCTGTAGTTGTGCAAGAACAAGTAGCTGCTTTATAGGGCCTGAGTGGTCCATGCATAGAATAAAATGGGGGTGGCAGAGTGCAGAATCAACTGTCCCAGGCTGCAAACAAACACCATGATGTTTGGTTGGTGGTTACTTCAGGAGAACAACTTTGTATTGTCCAAGTAAAACCAGCTTTAGAAAAAGCAAAATTAACTGAAAAAATGAATAACTGGAAATCAATAGGAGGAGGAAAAATGTACAAAGGATGTCTAGAAAATGCATAAAAACTAATGTAAGCAGACAGAGACAGAAAAGATAGAAGCCAATGTGAACTTCACAGCTCTGGCAAAGAGGAGGAAGAAAACTCATCGCTAACACCACACTCCTCAGAGCAGGGAGGGGAGGATATGAACAAAGCAGGGGAAGACTGGGGAAATACCAGCAAATCCTACCGTTTCACTGAAATTTTTTAGTGAGATTTGGCTGCATTAAGTTGACCATCTAGACCTTGAATCTGAATAGCATTGTAAATAGACTACTAATAATAGCAGCTTCTTGTATTTTGTTTACACCATTCAACCTGCAAATTGGACCAATACTGCCCAAAAGGAGCAGCCCTTTTCTACTGCACACATGGTCTCCTGGTTTCACAACACACTATGACAGCAGTTTGCTCTTGGTATTTTCCTTTCTCATTTCACTAGAGCACATTCTCTGTTATCTTGCTTGCAATAAACAAAGTAAGATCAAAAATAGGAAATGAAGATGCAGCAACCAGATATGGATGTTTACACCTCAGGCTCAGTGGCCTGAATTTAGCATAGGTTTGTAACAAGTTGCTGACTTCCTCACTAATCCTCTGATTCCTGATTATATTTCTCTTCCATAACACTTTGGTACCCCTAGCTCCCAGGCATCACTTTGAACTCCAGCTACTGCTTTGTAAATGAGTCTCCAGAATGGAAAGAAAAGCTTGAAAACAATGACCTGAGGCACCCCAAAGCTTCAGAAAGCAAAAAGCAAGGGGAGGAAACTGCGGACTGAGAGACCAGATTGCTGGTGCTGCTACTTAAGCTCTCATTGTTTTTCCATCCCATCTCATTGTCAGGGCACTCAGCCCACACTGACCCGTCTCTGATGTAGGAGACACCACCGCATTCAGGGACTAACTCCTCTTTGGATGATGCAGCTGGTCTCATTCTAGCCTAAGTCCCAGCCTAACTGGGAAGTGTTAATAGGGAGAGGTCTGCACTTCCCATCACCTATACCTCCCTTGGAAAACCTGCCCTGGGAAGTAACAACCTTATTTCCCACCTAGAAAGCTGCATCGGACTACTCAATGCTAGCTTTTGCTTCCAAAAAGAAGAGATGGAGGGGAGTAAAACAAATGGGAAAATATATACCAAAGTAGCTGTTTGCAAGCTCTTTGTCAGGTTCTTTGAAAACAGCATAGAGAAGGTTAATGAGTTTTGGCACACGTCTGCCCCAGCTCCCAGCAATCCTGCCTCATGCTGTGATAATCAGAAGCGCCTGAAGTCATCTGGAAAGGTAAACCTGTGAGTGTGATTCTGCACCTGGATGCCAGCAGGGATTACTCTGTGGGCAGTGCTGAGCACCAGTGCAGTGCAGAGAGGAGAGAGCAGCCTGCGAACATGCTATGATGTTTCTCATGCCTTAAAACTCTCTTTGTTCAATAAATTAGGCTTTCACTGGGGAAATTGAACTGGATGGTTCGTATTTCTTAAGTCTCTATCACTCAGAAGTGATTACCAGGAAAACAGCATGTCTTTGAGAGGGGTATTTGGTCAGGGGAAGCTGGAGCAGGCTTGGTCTGTAGTGAGGACTCAGCCAGACCAAGGCTAAATGGCCAAGCTCTTGCCCTGGGTTTGTGCCCTGGCGGTGAGGTGAATCAGGGTGCTAACAGATGATGCTAAGGATGACTATAGAAAGGTAGATGTGCTCCCTATTTTTCTAATCATGTAGCTTCAGTGAATATCATTTTTCAAGTGTATTTACAAAGGAAATACGTGGTGAAGGTTCTGCTAACTGCATCTCAATCAGATGCAAATAGTGGTGCTGCGCATAGAGAACAAACAAGGACTGTTTCACAAAGGGAGAGCAAGAGAGAAAGCCAGCCTAGGCGTGAACTTGGAACAGGCTGAGCTGATTTCATTCTGCAGTCTAGGACACACAGCAGAGCAAAATGCTTGCTCACCACAGCCCTGTATTTATGCATGAGGGATGCTTTCCTCTGCTGGCTCTTTCCAAACATGAATGTGCTGACAGAAAGACAAGCTGGGCTAGCTTGGGGAGTGCTCTACCCACATCAGCACTTTGCTCCTCACCTGTCAGAAGCCATTTACCTCTGTGGAATGCACAGCCCCGAGTATTTTGGCAGCCAGCTCCAGACAAAGGCTGCGAGCTGGGAGCACCAAGAGCAGCAGCAGTTACACAGGCAACCGAGAGGAGGATAGAGAGCACAAACACACCTCCCCACCTCTCTGTACTGCTGCAGGTCTAAAGGTGGGTTGTCTCCTGGCACTCCCTGCCCACGAATACCTGTGCGGAGTCCCTCTGGAAGGGGGCTGTTTCAAGTCATGACTAGATACTGCTCCGATCAGATCTGTTGGGTTCGCTGTGCTGGTGTGGAGATCCAGCTGAAAAGGATCCCCTCATCTGACCATAGGAAAAGCATAACCCCAGTGCTGCTGGGGGATTTTTGCAGGAATGGCTCCTAGTTTGCAGGACTGCAGATGTTTGTCTTTAATGGACTAATGGTCTTGTTCTGTGCTTTCCAAAGGGGTGGCAGACAACAACTCATTGCCTGGATTTTGTTATGAAGCAGATGGACACAGTAGAATCATAGAATAGTTAGGGTTGGAAAGGACCTTCAGATCATCCATTTCCAAGCCCCCTACACACTACACACTAAACCATGTCACCCAAGACTCTGTCCAACGTGGCCTTGAATGCTGTTGGGGATGGAATAGTGTCATTGGAAATGGGGTCCCATGGAGGCAAAGGCAGGAGCCTAATGCACATTTAGGAGGGTGGAGGCTTGGAGAGTTTAGCCACGGACAGATTCAGAACACACTGTATAAGCGCAGGACAGTGGTGAAACATGTCTTTGGAACAAGGCAGCTTCACTCACTGACTCTTTGGATTGTATTTCTTTACCAGCTCTCCCCGGCTGGGGCGTGTCATGCATCTCTCCTTGTATCAAGACAGTGACACAAGGAGGGGAACCCATGGGTGGCCATACTGGACTGGACTGAAGCTCCAGCTGTCTTGGATGCAGTCTCAGAGGTCAGTGGTGGATGCTGGGGCAAAACACAGGAACAAGAAAACATGTAGAGTGAGATACTCCTCAGCCCATCCTCCTGCAGTCTCATGTGATTTTCACACCAGGACCCTCCTCAAGCAGAAGGACGGTTTTCTTTTCCATAAATTCAATTCACAGTTTTTGATTATGAGGCTTTTACGCCTGCTTCAAAAGCCCCCAAAATGCACTTAATGTGGTGTTGTACCAGTGTGGGGAATGAAAGCTCATTTCCTCCAGCTGCATGGTAAGCCCCGGGGCTGATCTATGGTCTCTCCTGCCCACTGGGGTATTGCCCAAGAGTAAGGTATATGGAAGCACTGGAAGAAATAAAGATTCCTTCTTCATTACCTTTATTGAAAGACATTCATGCTGAAGTTGTGCTGTGCTAACCTGTTTTGAACATTGCAAGCAAAAGACAAGTCCAAGCATTAAGCCTTACCCCTGCAAAGGATAATTGAAATCAATGTGGTTGTTGTCTCACCCTGACATTGGCACAGATGCAAAGTGCTGCTGCTGAGTATCCTCCTAATAAGTTGAAGCATTCTGTCAGGAGGCAGGGTTCAGATACTCTTCCTGTTCTACTGACTTTGAGTTGAGGCATTGGGACCTAAAGCATAGAGACAAGGTTGAGGGAGCTTTCTTTAAAGCAACTAAGAATCATCCGTGATCACAAGCTTCAGCACTTTCTTAATGCACTTAATTGCATGGTCACAAGGCAGTAGATTGTCAGCCAGCTGCTTCTCTGTATTCTTTCATTTTTTTTAATGCTTTTTCTCCTTTTCCTCCAGCTTCCTGTGATTTTCAGATGTTGCTGGTCATTCAGGAGGTGCTCCTGTTATTCCAGCATTTCTAGCCTGCTGTCATTCAGACTTCAAATCCTGTGCCTAGAGCTCCCTAGTTCTGTGCTCCCTCTATGCAGAGAAAGCTGAAAAGTACCAATCTGGCTTTTAAAGCCTGACATTCATTTTGCTGATTCTCCCCCCTAGAAAATTCCTCCTTCTTCTGGCAATTTTGCAGTGGATGTTCACCTTCCAGCTCTCCTCCTCCCTTCCTCTTCCTGCAGAAGGGGTGGCAGATCACATTACTGACTTCAGGCTGCATTAAATCAGATGTTCCTATTGCTTCAGAGTGAGAGAGGCAGGGCATGTTATTCCAGGAAGACATTTGAGAAGAAAATGTGTTCAGCAGTTTCTGGGAAGGAAACCAGAAAGCGAGAAGGTACAGGCTTGCCAGGGTGGACTTGTGCTGCTGGGCACCACTGGCTGCCTCCTGGGACACCTACAGAGTAAAAACCTGTTTTATTAGCCTCCTGTAATGATATAAAATCAGATGAATCAACTCTAGCTTGAGTGGAAGGATGTCTCAATTGACAAGTAGCTTAGGTAGTTACTCCTTTAAGGGCTTTGAAATGGCAAGGTGCATTTCAGCTATCATCAAAAATGTTCTTCTAGTTGCCTCTGTGTTTCTCTATTAATTGGAAGTTCAATGCTGTCAGCAATTCTATGCATGTGCTTTGCAAAGGGATTGCATGTTGCTTGTCTGTCATGGAAGCACCATGGTGAGAGTGAAGATGTTATTTTCCTTGCCATCATAAGATTTATAACAATTAAGGAATTACAGTGTTATAGGTTCAACATTGCACACGTTAAATAGATGGAAAGCTTTAGAGGAGATGAATCTCCACATATCAGTTGTGAGCTGGAAGTCTGTGCTCATGTTCAGAAGGGTGTTGTAACAGTGTCCTGCGAGGACTGGTACATGGGCTCTGTGCAATATCAATAACATTTGTGATGATGACTCAGGAGAAGATATGAAATGGTCACAGATGGAGCTTCAGGTATCAGGAAATCCTGAGGAGAGGATGGACAGATCTTATTGGTGTTATAAGGCAACCTGGCTTATTTGAGAAGCTTGGCATAAGCAAATAATAGCGGTGGATGTGAAGTCATTCCCACTAGAGTAAAGGCTATAGCCATAATACAGACATGACTGTGCTGGGAAGCAGTGAGGCATGGAAGGTGTGAAAAGTAATCAGCACTCAGTGTGAAGGTCCATAGCAATGTGCCAGTTGCAAGTACAGTGTTCAATAATAGCTACTGTTTAAGGAAGGTCCTCCCAAATTGGAGGAGACATTTAGAGATGCACCAGAGGAAAGATTAGATAATGACATAATGTCAGGGTGGTGGATAACTCCAGAAGTTCAGCCAGACAAACTTAGCCAAGAGAAGGTCAAGGATGGGTGATCCCAAGGTGACCAAAAAATGTAGGGAATTTAATACAACAAATATGGTGAGATCTGAAACTAAAAGCACAGGATAAATGATTCAGATTTCCAATAAGGTGTACGTTTTTTTAACAAAGGACAACCTTGTTAAAACAATGAACAATTCTCTATTGCATAAACTGAAAAATAATAGCTGGATGTTTTTATGATGTTTACTGCCTGGTTCAAATATGAACATAGTTAATTCCATGGTGCAGAGATGTAGACAGACTTGATGATCCTTTGGGACATCCTCAGAAGGATAGGACTGTAGTGCACCAAGCTACATACTGATATCTCACCTGAGCACAGTGCTACACTAATAGAGACTCAGTTCTCTCTTACTACCCAGTGGCAGCGTTGTCATCTGACATGGATAAAATCACACAGATTCTGTTCATTTAGTATATACATATATATATATATATATATATATAGCCAAACCTGTGTCCTGACCTTGTTCAGTTCTGCAGTCAGGCAGCTGCTTCTGTAGCCCATTGTGCAACCCTAATACTGGATTCTTGCTACAAGCCATCAAAGGCAGCATTTTGTGAAGATCTCTAGAGGATGGGTAGGTTTGTGGGAGCCATTAGAAGACATAGCAGGAATGAAAGCATGTGGAAGCCCTCGATGAGGCTAGATGTGCAGATGAGTAGATTGCTCTTGATAAGCACAGCCAGGTCTGGTTTTCATGTGCTATTATTAAAGCAGCAGAGAGGCATTTGGATGGGTGTTGAAAGAAGGATGGAGTCCTGTATTTTCGCCAGTGAGCTCTTTCCTTTGTGCCTTTGTTTCTATGTGCCTTTGGGGTCCGTGTCTAGTGCTTCTGCATTCACCTCCTTTCCTCCAAAGTGGAAGCAGATAACCAGATTTATAAATAAATAAATCCTTCTCATTCCACATCGTTTCAGCGGCTTTTAGCTCTGCCATAACAGATGACCTGCTGAACTCTGATGTTCACTAGCTCAGCCTGGGGACAGTTGTTAATCAGGAGTGCTGTTAGACTGCTTAACACAGCCATTTCCCTTCCTGCCTCTCACCAGGACCAGGCTTTGCTGCTCACCCTCACCTGCACTTGCAAATATTTCACCTTTCAAAAGCACAGCCTGATGTTCCTGTCAGTTTGCACAAGGTTTTATGTACAGCAGAGGCGCAGATTCACATGCTCATTATTCTGGTTCTGAGTTAGGTAGCTAATCTAGGTGTTGTTTAACCTTGTTCACTTTTGGGATGCATAAGAGGAATGAGGATCACCGACAAAGGGGTCCTGTTCCACTCTTTGAAAGCTGGTGGCAATCCCCTATGTCTTGTCAGTGCCTAATTACATCCTCCTCAGATTCACGTAGACACAGACATTTTCTCTCTGTGATTCTTTATTTCCCATCTTTCTCTGTGAACTGCCATTTAATTTTATGAGTTTCAGAAGTGATTATGTGCCTGAAGTTCTGAGTCTTTGATTGCACCCCATGAGATCTGTGCAGAAGCATCTCACAGCAATCTAAGATGCGGAGTCCAGTGCTGCAGAAGTACTTTTTCTTGTGTCTAATTAAACTCCTCATCACAGGCATAAACATATCTTGGGAGTGATGTGAAGCAGGCAAGGCACTGGTGCCTATCAAACCTGGCAGTGCAGGTGCAGCCTTACAGCTTTGCCAACTGCTGAAAGTGAGGCAGGGTCTTGAGAAGAAAGACCACTTAATTCATGCCCTGGTTTCTTCTAGGTTCTCCCTATATACCAGCCATCATCAGGCAGGCTTATATGGTCATTCTCACATTGCAGCAGAGTATTGCAGACTTACCGTGTCTGCTGTTTGCTACTCTGTGCAACAGCTCAACCAGATGTCCTTTATCCTCTTGTCCTGGGTTTGGCTGCAATGTCCGAAACAAAAATAAAGGTTTGCTGGAATGAGAACAGAACCTTACCAGCCTGCCACCCTTTCGACATTGTCAGGTCTGCTGAGTAACCTTACAGCTCCTTCCCAGAGCTCACTCACAGAGAAGAACAGACTCTAAATAATTTGTGCCTGCTGTTATGGCACTAATTTCATATTCATTTGCTAATCTGCCTGGCCACACACATGAAGGACTTTAAATGTGATATATGTTATTAATCCTGGTATTAAATTATAAACGTGCCCTGGCTGGTTAAAGTGCTGCGGTGTCTGCCTCTCCCTGGTCTGTACACAGCACTGCTCTGTCGCTCCTGCCATGGCCTGCAGCCTACTGGTATAGCCTATGGAAAAGTTAAACTGGGCTGCTCTCAGCACTAATCTGGTTAAGGACCTCAGTGCTGAGGTATTTGCTTAGCTGAAGCACTCAAAACCACTGGCCAAGAAAACTTGTATTAGAGTCTGCACTTTCTGGAGACATGCTGTACTTACAGCTCAGGGCATGCTGCAGAGGCTCTAACCACTACCAGAGCCTCTGTCACCTTGGAAAGCCTGAAAAGCCAGAGGTTTCCCAGATGCAGATCACTTCAGTGGCTGATGTTTGCACTGAGTTAGAGGTGAAGATTCATGCTGGTGCTGGAAGCTCTTTATTGGAAGCACAAGGGTGTCAGGTCTGTGGGTGCTGTCTGGTGGAGCTGCCCAGGATCTCTATGTGTGTTTTGCACGGTGCTGCTGAACTCTGGAGATGGTGTTCTGGGCACTTTCCAACCACACGACAGCAGCAGTAGTGTATTTGACCCTTGTTCTAACACAGGCAACTCTGATCCCTTGCTTTCAGGCTCTGCTCCTCTAGTACAGGGGATAGTACTTATTTTTATGCTCTGCCTTGGGAAATAGCACTGGAATGGCTGCCTCTTAGAGCATTATTTGCTGGCAGGCTCCAGGATTTCTGTATATTCAGAGACAGAATCAAGCTGACATGCCCCAGAGGTTTCCCAAGTTTCCAAGACCCCTTCTCTTCAGCAAGTGGAAGTTGCATTTACAATGGTGGTAAGGGTCATGCAGGTTTTGTACTCTGTGTCCATTGGAGAGATAGGACAAGAGGTGACATGTTCAGACTTAAACAGGGGAAGTTTGGGTTAGATAAGGAAGTTCTTCCTTTTGAGGGTGGTGAGGCGTTGGCACAGGGCTCCCAGACAAGTGGTGCATCTGTGCAAAGATTCACAGTGGTGCTGACCTGTCTGTGATAAGGTGCTTTACTGATCACCAGCTCACAGTGGCCAGAGCCCTGTGCTGAAGAACATAGATGAGGTATTATTCCCATAGTGGCCAGCCCCCATGGTTTATATAGCAATGCATTCTTCAGAAATAAGCACCCCATTTTTTCCCCTGTTACTAAAGCCAGGGAGAAAGGAATCCAGTGACAAATACATTATATAGATCTGTGTGAATGTTATCAGGCTTTTATTATTATCTCCTGGCTAGGTTATTATTCTGCTCCCTTGATGATTTCTTCTATTGCATTTCTGTCAGCAGCTGCGTTTGTCAGCCTGCTGCATTAACACATGTGCTTTAGCCTCCTTGCCCCTTATTAGCCACAGGAGCCTGGTAAGAGAGGGTAGGTTTAATGGTTTCACATCTGTCCTGGGTTCAGCAGTAGCAGTCATTTTTCTCTCTCTTAGTAGCTGGTGCAGTGCTGTGGTTTTGACTTTCTGCCTGGGAACAGCGCTGATAACACCGATGGTTTCAGTTGCTGCTCAGTAATGTTTACTCTCACCAAGGACTTTCTGAGCCTCATGCTCTGCCAGGGAGGAGGGGAAGCCGGGAGGAAGCAGAGACACCTGACCCAAACTGACCACAGAGGTATTCCATACCACAGCACATCATGCCCACTATATAAACTGGGGGCAGTTGCCCAGAAGGGTGAGATCACTGCTTGGTTGGGCTGGGTATTGGCTGGCAGATGGTGAGCGGTTGTATTCTCTTCCCTTGTTGTTTCCCTTGACATTATAGTTATTGGTGGCAGCAGCAGTGGTTTGTGTTATACCTCAGTTACTGGGCTGTACTTATCCCAACCCATGGGAGTTACATTCTTTTGATTCTCCTCCTCATCACTCCAAGAGCGGAGAGGGGAGAAAGTGGGGGAGTGAGCGAGCGGCTGCATGGTTCTGAGTTACCAGCTGGGCTCAAACCATGACAGTTCTTTTTGCTCCCAATGTGGGGATAACGATAGGAATAAGATAACGTGAGGATTGAGATAATGACAGATCTGACCGGAGTGTGTCTAGTCATATCTGTGATAAGCATTCATTGTTTTGGATTAATAGTCACTCCTCACAATGCTGATTTATTGGTTCTCAAAGTTGTTGCTCTTGATCTCACAGTTTCAGCATGTGGCACCTTACTTACAGAGGTATTTGCTGTGTAAGTGCTTATCGGCTGGGGGCCTTGGGCTAAGGTTCTTGTCTCATTATACTTTATGGTAATGATTTGAAATGCAATAGAATCATTGATCATGAAACTGATCTGGCTTGCATTCCCAGTGTGGTCACCACCTCTATACTTTGGGAGGTATATAATGGAAGTGCTTAAGAAATAAATACACATCTTTTTTCCTGTCCCCAGGTGATCAACCTATGAAGGAGACATTCCCTTATGCTCCCAGCCCCCAGGGCAGACAAGGTTTATGGACTGATCCAAGCATAAGCAGCCAATGTGGCTGTAACAGGGATAGCCTGCTGAGCTCCTTTTTGTTTCTGTGCAAATGTTTTCTGTGTTGTTGAACATACAAAAGCAGAAACCAAACCAGCCTGGGGTGATGAGGTGTGGGGAACTGGGGAGGCCTGCTCTGCGGGAATCACCAGTAAAAAGTATTTAAAGAGAAGGCTCCAACCATCAGCAATTAAAGCCCCTTTTTTGAGTATATCAGACTACTTCATTGTTGAGATTTAAGCACTGAATCAGTTCACAGTCCATATACTCTGTTATCTGGCCTCTGCACAAGGAGATCAGATACTTCCAGGGAAGTTGATGCGCATGCTAAAATTCACAGTCACTTCTCACTGTGCCTCTGCCTCTGTGTGTGCAGTGAAGTTGAGGATACTCATGAGCCACCCACTGAGGATATTGAAGGAAGTCCTCTGTGGCAGCTCTTCTTTGACAGGTTTATGCCCTTAGACCAACTTTTATATCCTCAGACTGAAAACAGCAGCACTGCTACTGCTGGGGCATACGTGACTCAGGTGCTCTTGGTGGGGAATTGCTTAATTGCTTCGCAATGTTATATTGTTAGAAGTTTGCTTCTGTTCTGAAACAAGAGCTTTAACTCTAGGCATCAAGGAGGACAGGCAAAGCCCTACACGCTTTCTCCAGCCTTCTCTATAACCTCGTAGCTGCATCCCTTGTGTTTTTCAGGCCACCAACCTGAGACTGCTGTGTTGTTTTAACACACAAACCAGAACGAAAGTCCTGAAGTCATCAGCAATTTGGGAACCTGATGCAAAAGTCACTTCTGCAGCCCTGCTCAGCACTGTCTGTGAGGAGGCAGTAGTCAATATTTACAGCTTGTCTATATTCAACTGGCCTTCTGCCCATCAGCACCACAAGCATTTATTTGTACATCAGCATCTCATCCTACTGCCTGATGGACAAGCTCCTTCCAGGGGCTGGGCTGTGCCACAGAAAGCGAGAGATTTGTATGCAAGCCCAGCCATCACTGAGCAATGTGATTCAGTGACAGCCATAAAGTTCCGAGATTGAGTTATTACATGATTAATAACAACAGGAGCAACTTAATAGATAAAGCCATTTCCTTTACCTGGGATCTATTCTGGGACTTACCACTGTAGAGCTTGAATGAACTGAACAAGAATGTTATTGTTAGTGTGCGTGTATGACCACAGGTCAGTACTGCAAGCTGCTGCTAAATGGCCTGTCTCATCAAGCACCTCTCCCAGCCTCCTGTTGGAGTTTCATCCCACATGGGAGCCAGTGGCAAGCAGAGCCAGGGCAGTTGCCAGCAGAGAAGGCAGTGTCAGTCATACCAATTATCTTTCATTCTTATCTTTGTAATGGGTTCAAACATACAAAGCTGTGTGACGTAGTCTGGTGTAATTTGCCCTGTTGAAAAAAGATCAACTGTTCTTTCATGAGGATGATGCGTGCAAATAGCATCTCTTGAAATAGCTGTGAGCTTGTATTTTAATACGCATTTTTACCTCCCTTCAAAGAAAGAACAACAAAGCACATTAATGGTAGAGCTCCTGTAAATCGTGACCATTTGCTAAGCAGTCCTCAGGTCGGTACCTGCTGCTGCTGAACTAGCAAAAGTTATTCTGTCTCTACAAAAGTATCAAAACAGCCCATAGCACCCTGAAGCTCTTCCTGAGAAGCCTGCTCAGGAAACAGGGACACATGACACCTCATATTTTGTGGCTCGTGCCTTAAACTGCTTTGCAAAGGTAGAAGTCTTGCTCAATTCCAGCTTGAGACAGGAGAGCAGAGAGCATTGGTGCTGGGGGGTGGCTGGTGCCTGCCTCTGCCGAAGCAGCTGTGGGTCCCAGTGTCTTTCTTGAAGTAGCGGAGTGAAACGAGTAAATGCACTTCCCTGGCTTAAAATACTACACCTTTGTTAGCTGAAAGATCACCTCCTGTTGCTGACGCCTTCCCACAAGTGCCAAAATTCAAATCATTGGTTCTGGGCCCTACAAAGTAAGCAGAGCTTCACTGCCAGAGGAACACACAACCCAAACACAGGATTTTCTGTACATATTCTATGTGACTTTCCCCTGTCTCATACTATGCTGTTCCTGACTGTGCATGTCCCTGTTGCTGTGGTCTGCAGGTCACTAGTGGCCACAGAGGCTCTTGGAGGTGTCCTGCAGCTGATGCACAGGCTCATCACATCTGGATGGTGCTAGTGACAATCCAGGTGACTCAAGGACACTGTGGCCCAGGAAAATGCTGGCAGCACTCTGAGGCCCAAATAATCTGGGGGGTGTGAATTTTGAAGGGTTAGACTCAGCCTACACTGTACAGGATTTGTCTTATTATACCCGTGTTAAGGCAAGAGGAACAAACTTGGTTGGTTGTCCCAGTCACTATAGGCACAAGATGAAGCTCAACTGCTTCTAGGTTGGAGCACAAAACTGACAGCAGAGTCAAACAAAGCGCAGGCAGAAGATACCACTATTCCCCCATTTTACAGAGGAATCAGGACTAGGAGAGATCGAAGGTGTTGGCCAAGGACCGGAGCATGTAGCAGCACCATAATGTCAGCTCATGGCTGAGCCACACTGCACAGATCTGCCTGGGCCACAGAGCAGATGTCACCATACCTGTCCCCTGCAGTAGCTGACCTTCCCTTGTCCCCCTTCTCCCTGCTGTGTGGAAGGGACAGTCATCTTTTGGGCAGCCCTGCTTTGGTGGACAGCATTTCTGAAGCTCTCCCCTCATTTCCAAGCAGCCCTGAGATTCGTTAACTTCCTCTCCCCTTCTGCTGTAAGTTCTTATTTGGCTTTTCTTACTGGGTTATTTATAGTAACTCTGTAAAGTGTTTTGGAATCAGTAGAAGGGCACAGTGCTAAATACAATAGCATCACCTCGTGAGAGCTGACATTTAAAAACAAGGGATCTAATTACTGAAACCAAGGGAGACCGCAAATGTCAGGAAAAGCCAGTGGCTGTTGGCTTGATACCGTGACTCCTAAACTGCTGCCTTGGCCTGCAGCAGGGAGGGGAGGTGTCTGCAGCCCATGGTGTTTCCCAAGAGGAGAACTCCAGCACCTCTTCAGAGGATGCAACATGTGCTTCTTTCTACAGTGCTGTCAGAAAACAGCAATGTCAGGCTGTGCCTGTTCTTAACTGACAGGTAAACCTGCTACCACCATCATTCCCACACCCTGAGCCTTCTACTCTAGTTGGGAAGGTCAAATACCTTTCTAGACCTGACCCCAAGGTTTCAAGCCAGATTGAGTCTAAAACAAAAAGCATCTTTCCTTGCTGCTTTCTTCTGACAGAGGAATTCCAGTGTAGAGTCATAGAATAGTTTGGACTGGAAAGGACCTTAAGATCATCCAAATCCAAACCTTTGCCATAGGCAGGGACACCTCACACTAGGCCATGTCACCCAAGGCTCTGTCCAACCTGGCCTCGGGCATTGCCAGGGATGGAGCATTCACAAATTCTTTGGGAAACCCATTCCAGTGCCTCAGCACCCTCACAGTAGTGAACTTCTTCACTATATCCAACCTGAACTTCTGCTGTTTCTGTTAGAACCCATCACCCCTTGTCCTATCACTACAGTTCCTGATGAAGATTCCCTCTCCACCATCCTTGTACCCCCCTTCAGATACTGGAAGTTGCTCTGAGGTCTCCATGCAGCTTCTCTTCTCCAGGCTTTCCTACCCCGTAGAGAATGTCCAAGCTGCCTGAAATAGCTCAGCTGCCTAAAAGCCCAAGTTAATATTCATGCATTGTGCAGAATTTCAAATACATCCACCTCTCATCAGCAACGTCAAACTGTCTTGACAGTTAATGAGCTAGGCACAGACTCTAACCCAGCAAGTTGTAACTGAATAAATATGATAAACAACCTGTTTCCAGATGGCTTTTTATGTAAAACTATTTATGCAGTGTTGATAGATGGTAAATTTTATGCCAATAAATCCTCGTATTTTAAAACATTTGCCTTCTTAATTGCCCAGTTTACATGTGAAATATGTTTATGTGCATTGCTAAGTTGGAAAGTGACATAGGAACATCTCTGGACTGAGTAAGCACTATTGCTGCAGTGGTCCATCTGTCTGCACTCACAAGAGGAACAGCGTTACAGGAATGTCACCTGCACGATCTTGCACATAATAGGAGTCAGATTTTGATCAAGGCTGGCATGAGAATATTTGTTGCTCTTAAGTTCCTGTCACTTGCTTTGTATTTGAAGGGAACTTGAAGCCCCAACCCTAGAGGCTGGTGGGGCCTTGAACACTGCCAGGGATAAAGCTTGTGCTGGGAGCAAGGCTTGGTCTGACAGTGGATGCTGATGCTGTTGCAGTCACCAGTCGCGGACTGTCTGCTTCACATAGCTGAAATGGAACAGCTTGTACTCCATCTCCTGGGAATGGGCTTTGGGTAAGCCCAATGATGGCTTTGAGATACCCTGACCCTGCAGGCAGTGACAACTGGGAGAGAAGCCAGTTGTACCCCAGCACTAGAGACACTCTTGCAGCCTCCCTGGATCTCTTTCCCACTGAGGTGTCTCAGGACACTGTGCTCAAGCAATGACAGCCCAAACCATAAAATAGAAGGAGACACTGGGTGCCCTTCAGCTCTGGTGCTGAGCCTGGATCCCTAACCACCAAAGCACCTCGTGACTACAAGGGGGCCTTCCATGGAGTGCTGGCTTCATCCCAAGGAGCTTGGCAGTAGAAAATATAGAACAGAGCCCGATTAGACACATAGCCTTCTAATACAACTAGCTCATGGTTTGTCTGCATCCTTATTCCTGTCCACATGCTCCAAGAGATACAGTCACAATCATAGAATGGGTTGGGTTAGGAAAGAGCTTAAAATCTTCTAGATCCAAGCTCCTATGACAGGTAGGGACACTTCATGCTAGACCACCTTGCTCCAAGCCCTGTCCAACCTGGCCTTGAACATTGTCAGTGATGGGGCAGCCGCAGCTTCTCTGGGCAACCTGTGCCAGCGCCTCGTCACCCTTACAGTAAAGCACTTCTTCCTCATATCTAATCTAAGTCTCCCCTCTTTAATTTAAGAACCCATCACCCCTTGTCCTATCGCTACAGTCCCTGATGAAGAGTCCCTCTCCAGCATCCTTGTAGCCCACTTCAGATCCTGGAAGCTGCTCTGAGTTCTCCATGCAGCTTCTCTTCTCCAGGCTGAACAGCCCCAGTTTAATGGCTTGGCTTCTCCAAATCTTTCTTCCAGATCTTCCAATATCATCCTGTGCCTGTACCAAGCACGTGCCTGAGATGGTGCATGTGCTCTCTTTAGTAACACAACCACACCTGCAGCTTCATTTGATTCTCTCTATGACCTGTAGTGGATCAGACCACTTCTCCTTCAGCCACTGTACACCTGGGGGACAAGGGGCACCTCCCTGCCTCCCTAACAATTTCTGCATAGACATCCTGCCAAATACACCAATTTAAATGTCACAGAACTTACAAAGTGTGGCCAAATGAAATTTATTGTTCAAACTCAGTTGAAGCTCCACTGACATCCCCTACAGATCCGGGATGTCACATGGACTTGTCACTACTCTGCTGATTCTTGAAGTTTAATGCCAGTGATCCAAAATCCACATTCACCTAACAAGGGAGGGCTCTCAGCCTCCAGGAGTTCCCTTGGATGGTGTCCTGACCCAAGGGGACAGTCCCCTATGGCACACCTGCTGCTCCGAGGAGGAGCGACTCCAAATGGCTGCCAAGGGGCTCCATTTACACCCTACTTGAATCCCATCAGTGGTCAGATACCGTGAGATACCTCCTGAGGACCCAACTTCCTCACCCTTGTACCTGCTGCCCACCACCAGCAGGGAATGACAAGAGAAGTAGCCAGGTGACAGCAGAGGAATGCAATGCTGTGACAATGCAGCAACATGGCAATGTGGTGATGTGACAGCGTAGAAGTTGGCAGGTGATGGCCCAAGACAGCAATGTGGCAATGCTTTGATGTGAAAACAGAAAGGTGGCACACGATGGCTCAAGGCAGCAATGTGGCAACATCATGAGGGCCCAATGGGTGACTTCTCTATGAAGCTGCATGCAGGGAAGACCATCTGCAGTGATTGCAGCTGCTGCTTCTGGAGTGAGCGGAATGAGCTCAGGGTCACAACTCCAGGAGAGCTCTTGGAAGGAGCCATGGAGAGCAGCTTCACTGCTGGCACTCCAAGAGCAGAGGCACTGAGTGCACAGGTGAGCAGCGGGACCATGGAGAGGGCTCAGCCTGGGAGCCTGGGCCATGGGGGCTGCTCTGGGGCCTTGGATCATGCCCTTTCTTGCAACTGCCATGCAGGAGACTGGTTGAGCTGCTTAGATCTGGAGTGTGTCTTTCTTCCTAGCTCAGGGGCAGCAGACAGTGCCTGGGAGCACGAACCACTGTGCAGATGCACTCTGAGCTGTTAAAGCTCCCACTTGGGCTCAAGATCCATGTGAAGCCCAGCTCCAAGGCTGTCTTCAGAAGGGAATGCTGGGGGAAAAGGTAAAGGAATTAGGGGTAGGAAAGCTCTTCCCGTTTCCTGAGTCCCCTTCATTCAGAGGAGTCCTTGAGGCCACCTACCCTACAGCAGGAGCTGCAGCCCTTCAGCTAGACAGGGCTGGGGACCCAAAGGAAGCTTCTGCCTCCATGGTGCTGAGAGCAAGAACTTGCCCATAGCAGTGCTCCAGGCTGGCCAGAGCTGCATGGAGAAGTATATTGCCAGAGGAAAAGACATGGCTGGAGGCAACCTTTCAGCTTAGCTCCTTACAGATGCGGCACTGGGTGCTCTCACCCCTGCAGTAAACAGCTTCTTGTGAACTCAACAAGGAACAACAGTAGGCAGCCATCAGGCAGAGAATCATAGAATAGAATCACAGAATCATAGAATCATAGACTAGAATCACAGAATAGTTTGGGTTGGAAAGGACCTTAAGCTCATCCAGTTCCAACCCCCTGCCATGGGCAGGGACACCTCAGACTAAACTGTGTCACCCAAGGTTCTGTCCAGCCTGGCCTTGAACACTGCCAGCCATGGAGAATTCACAACTTCCCTGGACAACCCATTCCAATGCCTCACCACCCTCACAGTAAAGAACTTCTTCCTCATATCCAATCTAAACTTCCCCTGTTTAA
>JAOEHY010030188.1:0-17425 GCA_025447955.1 Psilopsiagon aurifrons | reverse complement strand
AGGAGCAGAGGGAAGAAAAAGGGGGAAGTGAGTGAACAAACTGCGTGGCTGATTTATGGCTTAAACCACGACAATTATAAACCTTCTGTTTGAAGTGTTCTGTTCAACTCTTTGCTGGTTGTTTTTCATAATACTAGATTTTCCCCTTAATCAGACAAGAGATTTAGCTGTGTTTATTACTAAGACACTGAGTACTAAAACATTAGATTTTCTTTTTTTTTTTTTTTTTTTTTTTAACAGATATGGCAGTCAGTGACCATCTGTAAAAGCATGAAAGCATTCGCTATCTCCCCCTACACTGTTGAAGTTTCTGAGTTCAAAACACTAAAAGACTGAAAGCTGCCAATAACTGCAGATTGCACAGTGCAGGTGAGTTCTTGTTGCTCTCCTCTTGATCGCAGCCATGTCCAGTGTTATATAATGCACCGATATGCAGGATAGACTAAAACAGCAGTCTCAGTCCTATCATAAGTCTTTATTTTTCACAGCAATAACCAGCTCAGAAAAATCTGCATTTGTATTTTGGGGATAAAACACATTCATGTCCCCACATGTGGTTTCCCTGATGCTGATGTCTTATTATACAAATGTATTTGAACAGTTCTGAAAGATGTCTTGAGTTATGACCACAACCTCTCTTTGATGCTGGTGAACTTCTCCATGTGCTTCCATCAGGGTGGTCGAAGATAAATTGTAATATTGTCTTCCTTTGTTTCTTTTGGTGTTTTCTAGGGAAACGAGGGAAGTCTTGGTAAACTAAAGAACTGTTCCTGTTGAGCACAGTGTCTCATAGTAGGCTGTATTTTTCCAGCATGGAACACAATTCTATGTCAGTGCTCTGGCTTCAGCCTGATGTGTAAAGGCTGGAGGGACTGTCTTGCAGTCTATAGCAAGTGTGTGTATGGGAGAGGGAGGCAAACATGGCACGCTGTATCATCTTGGAGTGTTCTGATGGAATCATCAAATACTGAGTGAGATGTGCAGTGCGTGTGACTGAGCTATTTCCTCCAAGTATGTTCATATATACACTTGTATAAAATACCTATATAAAACTTCTATGTGCTTCTTAAGAGGACAGAAGATGACTATTTTTAATGACATGCCTCAAGGGCAGGAATAAAAACCCTTTCAAAACCAGGTATTTAAAAAGGTCCTCCAAAATGTAATTCTTCTGTGCATCAGGTGCATTTTTAAAGACTTTAAGAGAGTAAATAATGGTATGCCACATGTTCATTGAGGTCAAAACTCACTTGAAATAACCACAGTGTGTGTGAAACAATGTGTATGGTATGCTAGGCTTGGGTTGAAGTAATTATGCAGTGCAGGGTTTCTCAGCACTGCCTGCTACTTGGAGTTGTAGTCCAGAGAAATATTCTTTGAGAGCTTCTTGAGTTTTAACTCTGATTTCACTGAAGTATGCTTTAGTGGCATGAAGATGTTTGGCAGCCACAGTATCTGAAAGCCTCCAAAAAACAATTTTGATAAAGGATTGGTTTTGCTTTTTGTTGTTGCACAATTTAATAATGAGGTTTGTTTTAAATCTGGCCTTCAACAAACTGCTAGCCTAAGGCAGTTGCTGGTTAGGAGCTCAGTGCTATCAAGATGTGAGATACTATATGCTTGTTAACTGTGTGTGGAAATGGGACTTTTCAGAAAGCAATGCAAGAGTAAATATATTTGCTTACTGGAAATGACAGTCTTTTCTGCAGCTAGTAGGCAAATGGAAAATCACCTCTAAAATCAGATGCTACAATGTGTGTTGCTAATTAGTGATCTGTTGCTCAGGTTTTGTAAATGCAAAAACTTGTGCTTGGGAGAATGATGGTGTGTAACATTCTTTTTGTGTTTTCTATTAGATGCACATTACTGCAGTGATTCTACTGCCTTCTTTTTTATTAAAAGGAATAATAGTTTATGCATTGAGGGGGCCTTATGGTCCAGTAAAGCTTTTTTCACAGTTCTTTTATCAGCCAACTATAACAGGATACTATGTCAACAATGCAAAGTATTTTGGTGAAGGTGAGGAGCTGTGGGAACATGTTTTATCACAAGATATTGGTTATTTTTACTGTAACTGTAGTGAACAGCTGCTGAAAGATATGTGATTTTTTTCTTTTTCAAAATACCGCTACTGGGAATATCTTAGTTGTCTCGAACAAATAGGGATACAAATAGGGAGTGGAGGGAACGGCACAAAAAAGATTTCTAGCCTGAGGATCAAAATGTGTCTACCCTTTTTAACACAGGCTGGAAAGAGAAAAAGAGAAAGAGAAAAGAGGTGGGCTTTATGTAGGGAATATGATTTTAAAAGGATGGGCTAATACTTTCCCTGTTCTCCTGGATATAAATCACATTCTGATTTGAGCCCATGGGGTGTCATGGCTTCAACGCTTTTAAGGCGCCTAATTTTTTTCTGTTCAAATCATCCTGTAATGCTGCTCTGTGCAGGTGTTCAGAGGCTCGGGTACTGTGCTATAGTAGGTCCTTTTTCCCCCTTTATTTTTGCCCATTTAAGAACAATTGTAGCACTTCTGGAACCAAATAAAAATGGGTAAAATACACTTAAATATGACAGGTTTTAGTTCCTGAGCTGGTGCTTACCATTGCTAGGCTTTTCTCTGCCTGTATGGTGTGTAATAATCAACTCTAAGGCAGATGAACTGATAATGCATCAGATAATCAAAGCTAATAATTTTAATGAAAGCATAAAAATGAATTTCTTTATAGAGATAACTTTGGGGTATGTGCTTACTTCTGGGTACTCTAGTATTAAACAATCTGTGCTTGCTTATAGAAGGCTAAGTACGCTAAATTTCAGCTGTCTGCAGAGCCAGCAAGGATGTTTCTTCAAGGCTGTTCCTTCAGTAAGATAGTGACAATAGTGTTAAACATAGCTGCTATAAATAAAGTCTTTGACATTGTTTTCCTACGTTTTTGTTCTGGAATTGCCTTTTGCCCACTTCCTCTTATTACAGCGCAGCAGGATCTCTAGGACACCACCTAATAAAAGTGCATGCTCGTTATCTGGAACAGTCAAGGTTGAGTGTGCAAACAGAGGATGAGGAACAGAATACATCTGAAGCAAAGTCTCTTAAAAAAATATTCATTGACTTGCCTTGGCATCTGCCTTCAAGTTATTAAGAGGGAAAATGATAGATTTATTTCCCTCCTTCAAGTTTCATCAGGTATAGTGCCTATGCCATGAAGTTCAAGTCCAAACAAGAGCTGGATAGCGATAAAGAAAGAGGCACCTGTGAATAGCATATTTTTTCTGAATGTTCTTCCTTTGCTTCTTGAATTTAAAGTAATTTTCTAAGATGTTAATATTACTGGAGCAGATTTCTGTGGATGCCTGGGGAATAGTGTTAATATTCTGGTTGAATAAAACCTAAATCAGTATATTAGAAGCAAAATCTTACTTTACCAATTTTAGCTTTAATTTTGTGTGGTTCACCTTGAATATAAACAGTATTTTCTGGAGAGTAGAAGTCTTTCAATAGCACTTCTTTCCACAACAGAACAATTCAGTTTTATTTTGGATCTCCTGAAGCAGTTTGTGTTCACTAGAAATTCTTCTGCAAAATATTCTCAATGCTTGAAAAAAGATACCCCCTTCTGCATCTAAAAATAGAGAAGTATTTACTTTAAGAATATTTATTCTGAAGAAAGAGTCTAAGAGCAGTCTGTGGCGCAGCAGTGAGTCAGGATAGGATCTATAGGCTTAGAAGTTTTCATTGAAATTACTTGAAAGTAATTTCAAGTGCAGTGGTAGTATTTGGTATCCATGGCTTTGGGAAGTGTAGTGGAGACCAATTTTCCATGTGTCATTTAGAAATGAAAAAACTGGTATTTTGACAAGGCCATAAAACTTGTCAGTGATGGGAGGTTCAGTTTTTTAATTACCTGTTACTTCGGTAAAGCACGAATTAGGACCTGTATAGACCTGTTGGCAGGAATAAGATGACAAAAGTATCCCTGATGATTTTCCAGAAGTTAGTCTGACACATTGCTGGGCAGCCTCCGCAGTGTGAATGAGAAGTGCTGCTGGGTGGCAGTGCTGAATGGATGCTTGGTTGCAAAGCTTTAGCAGTCTGCAAAGCTTTAGCAGTCTCCTCCTCCTTGACAAACAATAAGGAAGGAGGAGTATGATTTGAAAGACCCTGGCTAATTTGACAGAAGTAATTCAAGATGCTACAGGACAAGGTGACGAGGGTTATGTGACGGGTATTGCTGCAGCATTGGTCTGTGAAGTTTGAGGGATGGTTGCCTGCCCCTGACTTGCAGAAGTGTGCTGTTGGCTGCTGCAGTGCAGAGGACAGGAGAGGGTCAGGCAGGCAGTCAGGTGGGCATGGTGGTGTTTGTTGTCTGTCTTTTTTCAGAGGTAGCTGAGGAAGGATGTTTGTCCACCATTGTATCAGCTGCCTGTTGTGCCTCACGCTCCCACACATGTAAGTGAAGAGTGCACTTGTTTAGTGAGTGACTTGGCAGATCTCTTGTATTATTGTAAAACGAGCAGATGAGGCTGCAAGAGCATGACTCAGTATCTTGAAAAAGCGTTTGGATACTCCTGGTATCCAAAAGGCCTGCTGTCTTGTCAAGCATATAGATACCTTTATGAAGGTGTGGTGGATGAGATCTTGCTCTCAGAATGAATATATGCTGGCCTCTTGATGCTTCCTTTTGTGTTACAGAAAACACCAGAAGCAGATTTTTGTCAGATTCTGAGGTTGTCAGGCGGAAGGAGTACGAGATGTTGCTGGCATTCTCAGATAATGGACTGGAAATGTGAGGGAGTTGGAGTTTGACAAGATATATTCCTCTCTGTATTTTACGTGGTTTTCTTTGTGGAGCATATGAGAATATAAATTGGGTGTATGCCATATCTAATTTATTTGCTGTTAGATATGTGTCAACCTTTATCACCAGTTGTTCATAGAAAAGTTTGTAACACAGTAACTTTAGTAATTTCTGTCCTCTGCTTTTACTCTTGTTCCAGTGTGAAAGTCTTAATGCAGAGATATATATGGAGTGCTTTCTTAGATGTTTTCAAGGGTAGGAAAGGGAGTGCTGAAAACATGGGTGGTTTTTTGTTGTTGTAGTCATGCACTGAACGCTGGTACTGCTATAATATTGGTTCACAAGTGAACAGCAGATGTTTGGTGTGTGTCTTTTGGGTTTATCATCTGCAGTGGCAACCTTGTGGTTTTGTAATTTGAATCTTTCAGCTTCTATCTGAGAATTAATGGACTGCTTTTAACCTTCCTTTGAACCTTGATCTTACCTGTACAAGTGTCTGTAAGAGGAGGTGAAACTCCTGTTGGCATAGCGTGCATGATCATTGAAGCATCTGGGCTTTCCCAATGTGGAGTAGAAATTCATTACCAAAAGGGAAGTTTTAATTTGTCCTGTCAGGAAGCTGCTTCCTGAAAGATGGGGACTTTGCAATAGATGCTTAAGTAGGGATTCTTGTGCTGCTGATTCCGAGTGTGTTTAACGACTCCGCTCTTTGTGCACTATTGTAGACTGGAGAGGCAAGTAATGATTTAGCTTTGAACACCTGCTGCTGCTCAGCCACTTCAAGAATTACTGTGGGGTTTTGTGTGTTTTGTTGTTGCTGTATTTATTTTTTCATTTTTGAATTTTTTCAAAAGTGACACATCTTCAGAATCAGGAGTAAATTTGAAGTCAGGCACTGATCAGAAAGAGGCCACATGGCTCAGAGTCTCTGTTCCTGCCCTCACAGAGGTGGGACATTTGTTGTTCTACCTTTCAGAATAGTCTTCAGGATCTTTAAAACAAGATCTCAAGAAACAAATTTGCTTAGAAACAGTCTGTGCAGAATTATCATCCCTTTCTGTTATGAGGGATGTTAAAAAAAAATAATGCAAAACTAAGGGCCTGTACTTGTAAATCCAATCTGTTTTCTCTGGTGTGGGAGCGACACATGCTCTGATCACAGTGTAGAGCAGGTAAGAAGATGACCTCAGTTTTAGTAAGGAGCAAATTTAGTTACTGACTTTTGCGACTTTGGTCTGACCAACATGCTCTCTAAGGCTGTTTGTCTACTCCTGCAGCCATAATTTTGAAACCAAGATCAGCTTTTTCTTCAGAGTACTGGTTTTGTGAAGATTGGCCTCATCTGCCTGTGGCTGATGGGACACTTGCACTGTGCTCAATTTTTCATGCTGTCCGTGACTGTCAAGTCAGATTTTGACCCAGGTTTCACAAAGGTTAAACTAGCCTTTTAATGGTCCTTTATACCTTATCTTGACAAGCATAGCCCATTTCCTGGTTACGTTCCAGTAGATACTAACTGATATACAGTTGAACCCGTTCTCCTTTAATCAATTAGATCTTTGTGCTGATGATAATGGAAACCAGGTGTCAAATCACGAGCAACAAGAGATCTTTTCCTATCTCTTTTTTTAAAGAAGGTAGGGTGTGGGGAGGATGCTCCGTGTTAACATTGTGGATCCTGTTCATGTTGAAATTAACTTGCCTTATCTAGGGACATAATTTGTTCTTCCTGTGCAAGTTGTTTACTTGAAGCACCTTTGTCCATACAGACCATTTGGACGCATTGTAGCTTGGATATTGCTACTGTCAGCATTTGAGTATGTCTCTGCTGGTTTTGGGAGTGAGTTCAGCCATGACTGAACTGTTATTTTCTGCAAATCAGCAGAGTATAATCTTAAGTTATTAAAATATGGCTCTTATTAAAATATGCTAAAAAGCTTCTGTAAATCTTTACATATCAGAAATTGTCATTTTCTTCGAGTGTTGTGTGGATCATTCCATGGCAACGCTAGCTCTGACTGCTGCTTTGAATTAACATAACTGACACTGTGCATAGCGCTGGATCCAGGCTTGCTGACATCAACTCTTTTGGCACGGATTCAGAGAAATAAACAAAAGACAATCAGTGTTGAGTTTGGCATAAGTAGCAAGTCCACAAAACTGCCAAATCCTTCTCAGTGTGTTCATCCAATTAATCCCATTGATTCAGGACATTTACTTAAGTGAGTAAAACATACTGTATTTGGTCTTAAGAGTTCTTGTCTTAAAGTTTAGGTTTTCTAATGAATTAGTAAACACATTCTTCACTCATATTGCATTTTTCACGTTTTTTCCTTGTTGTTCCTTTGTAGAAAAAAATGAATTCTGAAAGCTCAATGCTTACCATGAGTAGCCCTTCTGTAATAAGCCAATGTGCCAGAGGAAGACTTGAGGAAGAAAAAGTTTGGTAAGCTTTACTTCTCATTTCCTAAGAGGTTAGTAGACAGCAGTATTGGGAGATGTAGTTTTGAAATAAAGTAAATTTTTTGGTTTTAACTTTGCATTAATTTAATAAGAGAAAAGGAAAAAGGGACCCAAGTTTTTGTCTTGGTTTTGAGTATTAGCAGATGCCCATGGACAGGGTGTCATGGGGGAGGGAAATGGAAAAACTCCTGTTCACTTCAACAGTTGTACTTGTGGAATCTTTCACATATAGCAAATGTCTTAATCTCCTAATGCTGCTGCTATGCTTATGCAGTGCTGTTGCTAGTGCCCTGCAGTACTGTACGTGGTTGTGGTCTCCTGGGACTTGTGCCGTGGGAGGCATGACAGAGTCAATAGGTTGTACTTCTTATAAAAAAAATAAAATAATCTGATCAGGAGAAAAAAATGTGATGTTCAGTGATAGATCTGGACAAATGCTCACACTTCAGGACAAGGCATGTGTGAAAATTGCCACTGACGATGCAATTTTTAGTGCCTTGTTTGGTGTTTTCATGAAGGGAACCGGGTGTTGAGACTATTTCAGCTGTGTTAATGAGAGCCTTCTATTGAGAGCCTGCTAATTTCACTTGCTGGTGTTCACTAGGATTTAAGCACATTGTTTATTTGCCCTGTAGAAAACAACAAAATAAGCTCGTAACAGGAACTTTGTACTGCTTCATAGTAATTTTTGGTAATGTTGACTAAAATAGTGGGAGAGTACAGTTTGTGTTGTCAAGTATACAGTATCATGAATGAATGGTTTGATTTGTGACAAATGTTTAACTGCCCTTAGGGAAAGTGGTGGAAAATAGCAGATTTCACTTGTCTTCTAGTCTTCGGTTTGCCTTCAGTCATGTCTGTCCTGCTACTCCCTTTCCCCCCACCAATTTATCATCTATATTGTTTGTGTACACTGACCTACAGTTTCTTTGACATGCATTTTGTCATACTTGCTAATACTTTAATCATTAAACATTGCCTTCCTACAATTTTTCACTAAATTGGTCAGAAGTTAGAGCATTAATTGTTCTCTCCTTCATGAATTATATACACATGCTTATATTTAATATCCTGGGATGCTTAGGAGTTCTAATTAGGGGATAAAACAGATTCCTCTTTTTTCAGGCATTGTAAAATTACTGTGGGATTTGATGTTAAATAAATGTCCACAATTCCAAACGCTTATCTGCAGGAGCAGACATACTGTACTGAATTACAAGGAGAGAAATATTTCAGCCAGGTTTAGGTGTGTTTCATATATTCTTAAGAGTGTTTAAACCTCTGTAGCAACCAAGAATATCACTTTTGCTTTTGTTAGCTTCTTATTTTGTAACCCAAAATCTTGTTTGTTAAAAAGGCCATCGTGTTTGCAATCAGTGGAATTTTAGTGGGTTTTGGATTTCAGAAGCCAAGTAATGGTCTGGTGCATATGTGGGATAATGAATGCAAGATGTGGCTATCTGTACTATCTGTGGCTCTGCTATTGCTTTGTGGGGGTAGAAAGAGCAATGGTGAAAATTTTGTTCAGATCTATGTGGAATACTTGCAGTTTTCTGATGTTTTCTTTTTTCCTTTGTATTGTGGAGTTTTGTGTGTATAGAACTGAATAAACATGATTTTTCTGAGCCTAATAATGTGCAATGTTGCACTGCATTACTGCGTCATGCGTTTGTGATTGCTTTTTCATTGTTTGATTCTTGAAATGTATTTACATTCTCTATGGGTTCTCAGTTGTTTTGTTGTTTGTTTTTTTTTTTTTCCCATGAAGATGTGACTGTCAGTAAGGACTGGTGTTAGTCACAGCAAGATCAAGAATGTATGCTATTAAAAGCATGCAGTAACAATGTAAATTATTCAGTTCAGTCAATAGTCTCTATAGAGCAAAAGCCCTGAGTGCAAGACCTTATCTAGCTTTTAACCATTGCTTATGATGCGTGTAAAAGGTTTCAGTATTGGCTAAGACCTTATATTCAGGCCCCCTACAAACAAGGGAGGAGTAAATTATTGACCAGTCGCAATTTTTACTCGCAGCCAGAAGGCAAAGTTCTTAATCTTTTTCCTTGAATAAATTATTACTGAAATTTGAACAAGCTAATGATATTTTATTTTTAAATGTGAACAGCAGTTTCTACACATAATATCAAGGAATTAATATTATACAACAGGCTTGTGGTGGAATTATCCACATAACCTTGGTATATTGTGAAGTTTTCTCAAGTGCTCTAACTAAACTTGTTCGCATAAATGTTATTGGATACTTTTGCTCAGTCTAAGTGTGGTGCCTCTCTTCAGGTGGTAAGTGTAAATTGTTTTGTCTTGTCCCACCCCTCAAAGTAGTGTTTAATTGTCCCACTCTGTAAGTAGTGTTTAATGACTGCCAGTGAATATTTTATTCTCATAAATTCTCTGCTGGATGGTGTCCTGTTTTAAAGCTGCTATAAATACTTTTGGCATGATGTATTTTTATATTGGGGTAGATTAGAGGAGAAATTAGAAAATGAAAGGAAATAATTCACTAAATTGCTTTTTTCCCTTTTACAGAAGACGGTAGTGTAACTTTATGGAACATGAAGTGTTACTGGTCACACCGCACTAACTAGCTAGAATTCTGAAGTTCGCTGAAAAGCATGCAGAAAGGAAGAACTATCAATCTCGATCTCCCCAAAGTGCTACTGGGTATTGGGAATTCTATGGTTTGACTACTTATACTGACTTTGAAGAGAAAATCTGAAACCTTTTCTGCGTTCTTTCCCCAGAGCTAATAACAGAAAAGAATATAATATGTTTAAATGTTTCGGGGGGGGGGACCAAAAACCTAACAAAAAATGCAAGAAATGTAGTTCCTGTTGGAAGTTTGAATTTCAGAAGTCCCTGTTCTGTTCCCAGTTACCTTGTAAAACCATTTACAAATGCTGCCATTCCTTTTCATCAGTGTTTTGTGTCTGCATACTTTGTACCGCGGTGAGATAACGTTAATTGAATTCTCAAATCTGCAATGCTTTGCTTGCTTCTGTTGATTTCCTCCCTCCCCAATATACATAATCAAGATTATAGCAGCAAAAAATATGCTATTAGTAGCGCTAGCATGACTGCTGTAAATATCTGATAACTAGAGGGCACCACAGCGAAATTGATGTGTGAACCAAACTAAGCAGTTCTTGATAAGCATGAATACTGAGAAACGTAGCTGATCCTCTTGATGTTATGACCGATGACTCTCTGAGCTAGTATGGAGCAGCACTTGAGCAAATGAACATTCTCAGTTTCTTAATGTTGAAAATTGCAAGAAAGGAACGAAAGATAAGGAACAAATGGGAACTTTGTCTATGTACTATGAAAGCTGCTGGCTGGCACTTTGTTTTTCATAACAAATGTGCAGGGGAATTGGAAATTTTCCAGTTTTTGTTATTGTGTGTGGATTTGTAACACTCTTCCTATAGGCTGGATGAAATCTTGCTAGCTACTTCTTTATCTTTTTTTACATAGGATTAAGCCAGGAAATATTTCAGGTTTTTAAAACTAATAATAGAAATTTGGGGTTCTGTCTCTCTCTCATAACTAAGTTTGTGTTGCTTTGGCTTTCCATGTCTGTCTCCAAATAATTCTGCCCTATTCCTTACTGAGTATGCAATGCAGTCCTTTTTCTATAAAAAAGCTTGCCTTAACTTCTAGAGCAAATCTTTCTGAGAACTCTCTGGCATAAAGAAATAAATCTATAAATTGTCAAACTAACGGAACAGGCATTGTTATATGCAGACTACAGCACATTCAGTCTATATTTATAACTTGACTTAAACAGAGTTAGGGGACAGAAGCTTCTTTAGATCTTGTTTGGTTTTTGTCTTCTGCTGTTTCAGCTTTCCTTTACAGTCTGAGATGCAGATATTTTCGTAATCTATAAAGGCA
The DNA here is from genome assembly GCA_025447955.1 of Psilopsiagon aurifrons. Lineage (NCBI taxonomy): Eukaryota > Metazoa > Chordata > Aves > Psittaciformes > Psittacidae > Psilopsiagon > Psilopsiagon aurifrons. The sequence goes on along the minus strand of JAOEHY010030188.1, from coordinate 6,259 downwards.
AGTGGGTACTGGTGCTGATCTTGTCTGAGAGCAGTGGTGTGCAAGTAACAATGTTAAATATCTTACCTGAAACCTTTAATTTGGAATCTGTCATTTTTGAGGAGTTACGTGTTTCATGGGGGGCTTGATTTACAGTCATGCTTCTGCACTAAACTATAATAGAAGAATAACTTACTTTCTGATAAATTTGAGAAATGGACAATTTCTAACTTATTTTGCAGACTTGGAAAAGGGGAGCTATTGAAACTCCTCTGTATAGCGAGAAGGAAGACAAACTTAGATACTGACCTTGGATATTACTGAACTTAACTGCAAAACCAGCTCCTTCATTGTATATGTTGAAAGAGAAAAGCTTACTGTCATGTCTTAGTGTGTATGCATGTAGGTTGCAGAGAGGTTGTTGGGATCTCTCTCCTAACACTGGCTAGTGTGATGTGTGGCACTAGTTCTTGTCATGCAGCTGTGGCTGTACAGCCACTCTGATGAGATTGGGTCAGCTGTCTGCGCTACACATGGCTGTATCATCATGCTGAAAACATCACCTCTGCAGGAAGATGCTATGACATTTTCTCACAAAATTGGAAGAGCCTACTTTTCTGGCTCAGTATCCAAATAACACTCCTTCCAGCTCAGTGTTGTCTATATGAGGGCTAGATGCCATTACAATGCAGTGCTCCCATTTAAATGGGTGTTTTACAAAATGGACAGAGAGAGGTAAAAAAGACCATCTTTATGGGCCTATCCTGGGGATTCTGTAAGCTTATCATGTAAATTCAACGTGTTAGAGATTTCGAGGCAGGAAACCCAGTAATACAATATGGAATTCCAGAGATTCAGGGATATATGGGCTACTTAATTGGTCTTGCAGATCAGACTTTTGCAATTCTTAAAACTAGACCAGCACTAGAAGGAGGGATGTTGGCTGCAAGAGTGAGTTTATGGTATGTTCCCAAGTGCATATAATCTATATAATCCAATATTCAATCCATTAGTCAAGTATATACTGTTACCTCTGCTTCACTATTTGCCAGAAACACACATTAAAGAGTAGAAAGTTGTGTACTGTTCTGTGTTCCAGAAAGAGATGTCCTTTGGGTGTTTTCCACTTCCTTTATAAATGATCCAAGTTAATAATAAGTTTTCCTGAGTTTTCTATTGAAAAAGAAAACAGAACCCAAACAATAGTCTTCTGCCTCTGATTTTGAGTAGGTCACTCAGGACTACACCAAGGGTTCACTTTTCTGGTTTTCTTTTACCAGTAGTATTGGAAGTGCTGTGCTTTCCCAGAGGGTGGCTTCTAGCTATGAAAACATGGCACTTGCTTTGTTTGATAATAAGAATGAGATTTTGAAACTTATTTTCAGTAACTAAAGCCTGTCAGGAGATGAGAGAAAAACATGCATTGATACGAAGCAAATTAGTCATTTTAGCCAAAATTTTGATTTTCCACCTTGACAATCCAGACCTTATTAAAATGACTTTCATGGACCCCAGTTCCTTGTGCTTCTTAGTTTGAATTTTTGATCTGGGTAATTAGTAGTGATTAGTACCAGCCCAGCACTAGTAATTATTACTGATTTGCTAGTTATTACTATCACCTTAGTGACAATCATAGATAATTCCTCAGAAAAGCTTGTGAAAGCTAAGATAAATGCAACTTTTTGTTGGGGAATAAAAAGCCCAAGTCTTAATATCAGATATGACTGAAGACAGTAGAACTCCTCTTGGTTTTGGGCTCTTTACAGAGTTCGTGGTTTAAAGTCTTCACTGAAAATGCAGATAGTTTGGGGACTGAAGCCTCACAAATAGTTTGGTGCTTAGGTGTTTGTTTCCCTAGGCAAGGGATGCAGTATATTGTTGGCTGTAATTAGGAGCAAAGTTATTACTGTGGTTGTCTTTGGGGTTTTTTGTTTGGTCGCTTGGTTTGGTCTGTTTGTTGTATCAGGACCTTAGGGATGTGAACTAGAACATTGTAGATACTGTAGGTAGATGCCTCTTTTGTGCCAATACTGTATTGATCCTTTCTATGAATTAAAATAATTTTTTCCAAATATAGCTTTCCCAAAAGGAGCTTAATTTTTATTTTAGTAATTTTATATGTAGCACAGCCCTACAAATAGGTATAACTCCATGAGTGAAATCTGCAGTATTGGGTAGGGCACAGTGCCCAAGTGGTGGGGGGTCAAGGGTTTGACCACTGTAACAGGATGTCTTTACTGAAACTAGTTGTTTTTATCCTGAAATGGTGGAGTTCTGTAAGGAACAATAACCTGAAGTAAATTGACCAAATTTCATGCTTACCTTTTAAAATTATTTAATAATTTAGAAACATTAGCTTTATGAATAAGTGTTTATTCTTGATCTTTATTTTCTGTTGTTTCATAACTGGATGCAGTATGTGGTAGGCTTGGCTTCTAGGGTTTGGAAGAGCTTCGTAAGTGAGCATTTTTTAATTTATTGGAAAAAGGTTTCTGGCTTAAAAACCATATATAAAGTATGCAGAGGTCTGCAAAGGAAGGAATTAGTTTCATGTAGTGAGTATTGGCTTCAGTGGAGCGCCATGAAGCTCTAGGAATTTATAGAGCCATCCCAGTAATGATATAAGTCTACTCTGAAGACATTTTTCTTAGGATCAGGTCCCTTGTTGTTGGTTTTGAAATACTGTATACAGTATATCACAAAAAAGTTAATTTTGAGTTAGTGAAGATTCTCAGGTTAGTTTAATACTGTGAGCACAGTGCACTTCTGTTCTCTTCACTGAGACTAATTCATTGTAAAAATAACTTGTGTATTATTAGAAGGATGAAATTTAAAAGCTTTTCCACTTAAAAAAACTGCCTGGAGTGCTGAAGGCACTAATGAATTTTGTTTGTGTCCTTCTAGCGCTGTATTTTCTTTAGGGGAGGCCCTGGTTTATGTCACAGATGATGATAAAAATCAAAACAACCCCACAGAAAAACAGGAAAACGAGGGGGGAAGAAAGAAAAATACTGTGAGGCAAAAAGGCAAGAAATGCAGGTTAGCATTTAAAACAAACAAGTGTGCAGGGTGGAAGGTGGGGAAAGGAAAGTAGATGAGGGAGGGAAAGCTTCAGGCTTGTTTGCTGCACGCTCACACTTTCCAGAAAACAAGTTAAGTGCATATACATATGTATGCAGCATTTCTATTGCAACACAGTCTGTTCAGTCCAAAGTGGTTTTGGCTTACTGTGGCTGAGCTCTGATCTTGGTTGTGAAGTGCTCTCTGGCTTTTGTAATTCAAAGTTCTTAACAGCTGTTGCAGAGCTAAACCTATCTTTAGTCATTCACTTACTTAGGATTCACCAGGCTTGCAATTGCACAGCTAGCTTGTAATGTGATTGTATTTAATAAGGGAAAAAGGTTCTACAGTGAACTTGTGGCTTACTTACCAGATCACTCCTTGAACAGTTGGGTTATGATAATGTCTGTTGATTATTGTTTTATCTGAGCTTTAACATTTTTAAACTCTTTGGTGTAGCAAAAGTAGTTATTCTGGGCTATTGTGCAAAATGTATTTTGAGTTGTTTGTGGTTGGGATTGTTTGTTGTTTATTGTTTTTTAATTCTCCTGCTGTTTAAAAAACCAAATAGAAATAGCAGGGTCAACTGAGATTAAAAAGCTGCTTGAACTGACATGCCCATGACTGTAACGTGAGTAAAAGTAATGCAGGAAAGCAGTGGTGAGTAGCTGAAAATCTATTTTTTCATGATGAGTTGGAATGTAGATGCTATGTGGTAAATACTTACCTTAAGCATGTGGTTTTAATCATACAACCTTTCTTTCTTAATGAGGATAGCTCATTGCCGCATACTGTAGCTCACAGACAGACCAACTACTCAAAGCTGACTCCGAACTTGTGTGTGAGAAGTAAGGTTTCGTGACATACAAATCATCACAATTCTGTTGTAGTTTTGCCAACAGCTAACTGATGAAGGAAGAATTAATGTGTCTGGAATGAGTGTGAGAAGACAAACAAGTTGAACAACTTTCCCTGTTTCTCCTATATCCTTGTTCAATCAGTAGAAATGAGTCATCCGGCAGAACTGAACTGCAGATGTTCGTGATTACAAAAGGCACATACATGTTTGGAGAATACAAGGTTACAGTGTTTGCAGAAAGGAAGTCCCATAAATTGCAGATTAACACTTTAGAAAGCTATATAAAATAAATGCTATTTGCAAGAGGCCTTAAATTATTTGTTTTCTACTAATGTCTTATTTCAAAGACAGGACATACTCTTGTTAGAAAGCTGAAGAGTATTCAGAATAGTTAGCATAACCGAACAGTTTTGACAGACTATTTTAATAAAGCAGATAAATATTTACAAAGTAGATTTAAAAATAATTTTTATCTTGCTTAACTTTCCTGGTTTATTTAATGTGTTTCTCTGCCTGTAAAAGGAGTAGAACTGAAAATTGTTATGAAGGATTCATTTGCATCGGGACTTGCAGGCTACGAGCCAGTCCTGTAAAGGAAGTGGATGAAGATCTGTGAGAGGATGACTCATATCAGCTTTTATCAGCCTCTGCACACCCAGGAACAGTGACAGATGAGAATGTGCTGAAATAGTTAAAGGAGCAAGCAGTCACCAACTGCTGACTTAAGACTCATGCACATGAAATGGGCTTTGTAACTGAAGAAAATATGCCCCAGAGGCAAGTACAAGTTTAAACATATGTTTAATCATCAGTGTTACAAAAATCAGTATGGATTGCATTTCCTCATCCTGGATGGGATCAAGAAACTCTTGATTGCAGCATTTAGGAGGAGAAAACAGCATTGGCTCTCTTGAGTCACGCAAGATGGCAGCCGTAACCCAGAGCACAGGAAGGCTGTTTGCTCAGCCTGATCAAGGAGCGAGTTGCTCTGGTGTCTCTCTGGTTTCTGATGGTGGTTCTTCCATCTTTCCACCCCACCCTTTGCTTTATTCTGGGACTGCATAGCAAGGTATGAGCAGAGGTGAGAGTTACTGGTGGTTGTTTCAAAAGTCACTTTACTAGGTTAAGACTGCTGCTTGTAGGTGATATTCTACTGGTATTATTTCTCTTGAGACATTTGCTACATGCTTGGTTATGACTATGTATTTGTCATGGGTTCGGCAGTAGCAGTCATTTTTTTCCTTTTAGTAGCTGGTGCAGTGCTGTGTTTTTGACTTGGCTGGTAACACCAATGTTTTTAGTTGTTCCAGTAATGCTTGGTCTGACCAAGGACTTTCTGAGCCTCATGCTCTGCCAGGGAGGAGGGAAAGCCGGGAGAAAGCAGAGACAGGACACGTGACCCAAACTGACCAAAGAGGTATTCCATACCACAGCACGTCATGCCCAGGATGTAAAAACTGGGACAGGGACCCAGAAGGATTGGGTTCACTGCTGGATTGGGCTTGGTATCGGATGACGAGTGGTTGTATTCTCTTCTCTTGTTATTTCCCTTGTCATTATTATTACTGGTGGTAGCAGCAGTGGTTTGTGTTATACCTTAGTTACAGGACTGTTCTTATCTCAACCTGTGGGAGTTACAGCCTTTTGATTCTCCTCCCCATCCCCCCGGGATCCGGGGGGAAGAAAAAGGGGGGAGTGAGTGAACTGGGTGAGTTATAGCTGGGTTTAAACCACGACAGTACTCTACCTTGTTTTACACTGTTAGGTGTCTCTTGTTATAGCTGTGAGTCTAGGAAGTTAGAAAAAACATTTCTGAAATACCTGATTGGTTCCAATTCCATGTCAAGAAGCTTTTACCCAGGTAAAAGCTAACATCATCTTTAGACTGCTCTCAATAGTATTTTGTTTATAAATGTGTGTTCTTGAACAGGCTACTGACATGACTTTCATAGAGGCTCAGATGCCTGTATACAAACGGCCATAGTATGGGGAACAAACAAGAGGAATTAGAGATGTGTGCACGTTTGCGGGGGTATGATATCATAGGCATCACAGAAACATGGTGGGATGGCTCCTATGACTGGTGTGTTGTAATGGAAGGTTACAGGCTCTTTAGGAAAGACAGGCCCGGTAGGTGGGGAGGGGGAGTTGCTATTTATGTTAGGGATAGGCTGCAGAGTATGGAACACTGTCTGGGGACAGGTGAGCAGTCGACAGAGACTTTGTGGGTCAGGGTTAAAGGGAGAACAGCGATAGCAGACATCAGTTCTGTTACCGACCACCAGATCAAGAGGACTCTGTGGATGAAGCACTCTATAGACAGATAGGAACAGCCTCACGCTTGCAGGCCCTTGTTCTCAT
>JAOEHY010030187.1:0-31084 GCA_025447955.1 Psilopsiagon aurifrons | reverse complement strand
ACAAATAAACAAAAGCCAGGTTAAAAAAAAAAAAAAAAAAAAAAACCAAAAAAAAAAACCCACAAAAAAAACAATAAAACACACAAACACAAAAAACACACAAAAGAGGAAATTTTCTATCTATATGCATCCAATTTCTTTTTTAGTGGATATCAAAAAGCTATAGCTGTAGGGAAAAAAACAAACAACCCACCAGTAATGATAAAGACATGATGCCCTCTCTCTTCCACAGCATTTATCACTTAAAAGTGACATGAAGAACTTTTCAATAGCCTGAAAAATACAAATCTCCCAAAGGCTGTGTTTTGCTCAGATTACAAATGAGTAGCAAAAGGAGTGACTGCTGAAGAGATTAAGCTTTACCGGCAATGTGGAAACCCAGTAACTGTTTCCTTTAATGATTCTGCTGTCCACTACTGCCCTTGCTTTAGACTTGCTTATTTAGAAATATCCTCACTAAACAGGGTTCACAGGATCAAGTTTAGATCAAGTTCATGTTGGCCCTGTGGCCCCGCAGTGTTCAAAACTAAACTCAACCCCAGCTATTGAGAAACAGGGTGACTCAGAATGCAGCAGTTCAAGGCAGTCTTGAAACCACCTCAGATTCAGGAATTAACTGAGCAGAATGTCTTCCTCCACATCTAGAACACCCTTCCTATTAAGAAATGATAATCAACATAAGGGAGAGAAAAAGGTTTCAAAATCTGCCCAACTTGCTTTGCTTTAACCTTTCATCAAACCCAGTGAAAATAGGTGTTTTCCTACAAGATGATCAAATCCGTTCTTCCATACAAAGATCCAAACTTAGAAACATTCTCCTTCAAACTTGCAGAAAGTAACTAGCAGCTTCCCTTAGAGCCAGTAATAGGCAAGACTACAGCTACTTCAAACTTGACATGGTTTTGACATTTTATTAGTCCACATATTCCTCATGTGTTCCTTCATACACAGAGAGCATCTTATACACTAAAGAACAACATCATAGGAAATCTTTTATTTTAAAAAAAACAAATGATCATAACCAGGCCTCAGACATGTACTTACAGATAGATTCGGAATCAAAACAATTTAAGGAAAATCATTAAGTTTCTTCAGTGGCTGACAAATGCTATGTTGTGAACATACCTCTGTTTGGAACAGAAGGCTCAGATTAGGACATTACTGAAATCACCCACAATACTTGTTCTGCTTTAGCTACTGGGTCTTCATTTACACAGCACTTTTTCCAGAAGAGTGAAACAAAAATAAATCCCACTTGGTCATTCCCAAGATTGTTGCCTTGTATGATCTAGAAGTGACTTTTCCATGCTGGTGGACTTCTAAAGTATTTTAAATCATCTCAAAGCGAGACTTATCTCCCTGCTGAGCAGCCTCTATTGCATAGATGTATGCTGACTATGAACAAGATCATACATAGATGCTGCTAATTTTTTGTTGCTAGTTGCACTCTTAAGTAAAAAAACCAGCATCTCTCCTCATGACATTTTAAGATGCTTTGAAGTATTCGAGCTTGACTAACAAAGTGCTTACTTCAGAGTTTGCAGTGCTGTGCAATTAGAACTCTGCAGATGAGAAAGGACACACTGCAACTGATCTACAGACCTACTGATTTCTTTGAGGAAAGAAAGATGACAGCATGCCTCTACTCTGAAGCCCAGAAGACCTTAACTACTACACCACAGTTTCCTCACGAACAGCTAGTTTCAGAACATCCATACATGTTCAGAACTGGACCAGGATCCTAAACATTTAAGATCCTGAATATTCAATTTGCTCATGTCAGTGGGTTTACTAAAGAATTATTTCTCTTTTTTTAAAAAAAAAAAACATATCAGCATAGGATTCCTGACTCAATGCTGAAATAAAGTTTTCTATTTGAAAATACAGTTGAAGACAAACTGACCTAGGTATAGGGAGGAAAGGACAGTGTCAGCTACTCCTGTCTGCTGTGTTCGCTCACTGCAGACTTATGAATGCTCTGACATGTTGAGCTGTCACCCTCACTTGGTCACTCTGAGAGCCCACCAGCACAGTTCCACAGACCCACAGGTCTAATGGGGCTCAGCAGAGACATGCTACAAGTCCTTCTGCCTGCATGGCATGAACATAAAGTATACTGACATCAATTCAGGCAATAATCTATCGCCAAAGTACAGGCAATTCCATGTAATTCTATCTGCTCAGTTTCTTTGTTTTTACAAAGAAAATACAGAAGTATTTTTCCCACTCATATATTAAGTGTATTTCAAGTAATATATCTTTTTTAGGTTATATTTTAGTATGACTTCATGAAAGTAGCTGTTCTTAGTAAAGCAAAAGCAGCTAAAAGGTCTCTCTAAAAATAAAATACGAGCTATCCCACCTTATAAGAACAACACATAAAACATTCAGCTAACCTCTCAGTATTTTCAGATTCCAATTTAGCATTCTTACCATTATATAGACTTCATTTATTTATTTAGACAATCGTTTAAACATATTCATTCCCCCCTTCTGATTTGGGCTTGTTCGACACTCTCTACTGTTACACTGGTCCTTTAACAAAGTCAACAGCAGTCAGATTCCTCTACTAGCAAGCTGAGCTATACTGGACAAGCTATGTTTCCATCCTCTCAAGGCACTTCTGCTGAGACCAAAGGGAAGGCTAGAAACAGTGTTTAGCCTGAGAAGTTTTAAGAACATCTAAAATACTTTCAGACCTGTTGACACAGAATAACAAAGGAACAGTTAGCTAGCATCTGTCACAGGAAAAGTAAAGAAGTACTGAAGAAGTGAAGAAAATTTTGGATCCAAATAGGCCACTTCATTCTGGAGCCAGAGGAAAAGCCAGAAATTAAAATGCTAAAATTGTTTCTTTCATTTTCATACAAAATAAAAATTATTATTACCTCTTTGTTTATGAGTTACAGCATGATAGTAATCATAGTGTTTCCCCTTTCCCAACAGTCCTCATTCTTCACAGTGCTAAAGCCCATGCAAGTCTAATTTACATGTATGTGAACAGTCTTAAATTTAAGTCTTTGAACTTAAATTTAAGTTGCAAATTGACAGTGTACCAGGTTATTTTTAAATATGAGCTGTCAAGTTCTACCCACAAATCTAGGGCTCTGTGTGCGACTGACTGACCAGCGCTGAGCAAAACAAACTGTAAAACACAAACAAGAAATCCCCTATCCAAGTTCCCAGCCTCCTGCACAGTGGTGGCGAGGGGAAGAATCTTTAAAGTAAATGATGTTCACATGTAGGAAGGAATACCTAAGCATTCACTTCTTGGTTGGCCTGAAGTCACAGGGTCAGGCCCCACCTCATTGCATAGAAGTCAATTCACTTCAGCTGAGGCTTTAACCCAACATACTCATCTCTGTATCAAAGAAACAACAGCCAAAATACAGGGTCTGCTGCCTTCCAGAGGAGGCCAATGCAGTAGAAGCCGACAAATCCCAAAGAAACACAGGTCTGTTTCTTCAGTGGTTATTCTTATAGAAACGGGAGCAAGATTCAAAAATAAATTTAGATTGTAAGTGATCACTCAAAGGCTGAGCATTCTTCAAAACTGCCAATGACTTTTGGAAGCTGGGCATTCATTCCCTGTGAGCTGCTCATCCACACCCACAGAGTTCATCCAAAGTTGAATTTTTAATACGTCTCTTTAGACACTACATGCCTCTGTCTCTCACAGAATGGAAGGAAACTAACAACCTGAACTAATACTTTTAACAGGTTTGAGTGCCTGGAATCTGTATGGATTGGCTGAAAATTGAAGGCAGAACAAGACCACCACAAAAAGCTTCACAAAGAAAACCCTCACTATTTGAACTTTCTACAAGTAGTCTCATTTTCTGTCCCACTGGCCTGCAACTCCACCTATTTCACGAACATTTTCCCACCAAAATGCTGTTAAATTTCAAGATGGAATCTAATGCTGTTCAAGAAAGCCAGAATCAAAGTTTAATGTGGAACATTAATATATCTTTCCTTCTACTCAAGCTTTCATCTATGAACCATGACATAGTTTATAACCATTTATTTCAGCAACTTGCAATCCTCCACCCTGTCATAAGCCTGACTTGCTCTCAAGGCACAAACCAGACATTGCTCCCAGTGATATTCATAGAATTCAACATTCTGCAAGACTTAGGTACCTGCATTTGCATCTACTGTTCACATAGACTCCTGCATAAGAGGCTTTGAGGAACAAAGACAACTGGTTTTCTAAGTCACAATTTGAATTAGTTCCCCCTGCTGACTATTGACTAGATAGGGAGCCTAGCCTGCTAACACCAGTGTTCAGGTTAAGTGTTCACAACCATGCTGCACATACTTTCCCTACTGCTGATCCAGACACTTCACATTTTCTGTAAGGCTAGACTTTGAGACTGCTATTTCTCACAAGGAACAAGACCACTAAAGTCTTCTAATAACAAGATAAAGAACTTCAAGAGCTTTCATAATAACATACTGCGCAATAGGAACTGGAAACTCTGCCACTGTCCAAATGTTTGAGACTTGTATCAGACCTCAAATCCACTGAACATTTCCAGGTAGAGATAATTCTGTAAGGCGAGTTTCTGCCACTAATACTTCAGGTCTAATTCAAGTATTATGATAAGAGACCATTTGTGCTAATAACTTCTGTTATTAGCACTGATCTTTTAAACTTGTTTCACAAAGTTCAAGCTACTACCAAAATTGCAAGGTTTTGTTTCTAGCAGCGCAAGGAAAAAAAGCCCAAGTTTAATCAAGATGTACTTCAGCACACTGAACTACTCTAAATTCATTTGCTAGTGCCCAGAGTTTATGAATTTAATATGCTCATTTCAGTTGGACTCCAATAATGTATCAGTTACCATGACTATAAAACATTTTTCAATATAATGATGCTACTGAACTCAAAACAGCAGGTGGAGAGGGTTGGGCAGCATGTAACTGGTAAGCAAGGCGTCAACCTGCAGTGCCATTTATTTTTTAAACAAGATTCAAACAGTGTCTAATGTGATTGCCCTGAGAGGGGGAAACATCACATGAATCTTGGCCTGAGGAACAAACCTAACCAAGAAGGAATGACTCATTGTGCAGGCAATGTGATGAGAACCAAATGCTAGATTATCCAACTTCAGTAACTACGGGAAGAGAAAAAAGAACCCAAGATATCTTTTACTTCTCATCACTGAGCATAGATAACACAGGCACAACAGGGGTTGGAACTAGATGATCTTAATGTCCTTTCCAACCCTAACCATTCTATGATAACACTGCAGAAAAAGAAGCAAGAAGCTGAGCATAGTCATTTTTTTATAAGCAGTGGTTAAAACCACAGAGTTCAGAAGTTAGTGTAGCTGTGGGCACCTAAAACACATCACTGGTATAAGCAGATGAGATTTTGAAGAGGCATCTAAGCCGAAATGCAATATTCCCTGGTAATTTCTATAAATGCTCACATGATTAAAATCTGTACTTACAGGGAAATGTACAACTTTCCATGAAATGGCTGTAATCCAGCTGTTAGGCTTTTATGCAAAGTATAGAGCTGGGTATTAAAAATGGAAAGTGACCTACTTTCCTTTTCTAAACTATGCAAAACGTTAATATAATGAAACTCCATCAATGTCAGTTTTATTTTATTCTTCTAGTTTCAGTTTACAATTTAGTCATATCAGCTGCAAAAAAAGGGGGTAAGGAAGACATACTGCCTGTAAAGCATTCTGGAAATGCTTAGGAGTTTGCATACTTAGTACTAGTGACAAAGCAGAATTCATTTACCTATGCAGAAATGTGAGAATTCAGAAACATCAGCAAGAGGAACAACTAGCAACTGCTCTGGAATACATTCACAAAGTGTTATTTTTTAAAACACATTCAGTTCCACAAACCTGCTCTGACTTGCTTTCAGTAGCTGAAGTCTAACTGTAGCGAGAGCTGTACTGACTTAGAAGACATTCTCTTTCTTGAAATGCTTAAGCCTACACAAACATTCATATATGAAAAGGGAGGATCAAGGTTTGAAAAGAGAAGGGCAGGTTGAAAGATATTTGACAGGATGCAAGTACAAAGGCACAGCATTCCCAAACAATGCAATACAAAATATATAGAAATATGATGTTAATCTTTAAAGTCTTGTACTGAAAACTTTCCAAACCAAGGTCTGACTTCACAGTCTTAAGCCTGAGTGACAATGGTTTGCTTTAATGACACACAGGCGGAGACAGCATTGCAACCAAGCTTATTCCTCAGCGCAATGACTGATAAGTACAACAGAGCCACATAAATTTAAACTCCCAGCTTCAAATCCTCAATTATGTGCTGCAATTTTTAGTCATCAAAAGCCCAAAATACACAAAACCTGGATCAACCCTGTCCTCAGCAGTTTACAGAACACATCAAGCAGGCAGAGTGATAACTTACCCACACATATGTCAGCTTACAGTTTTGGGCTCAACTCTGCAGAGCCCAACAGAAATTATGTAATACACATCATGTTTTTCTTGCAGATAAACCATGTACTAGCTTAATCACAAATTCAAACATAAAAAGCAAGAAGTCCTTTCTTCAGAGGGCCAAGTGAAGCTATGATATCACATGCAGCCAGTATCAGTAAGTATCTATTGGCCAAGCTGTATCTGCACAATGTCCTCTTGTCTTCAACTAATCTTCTGAAACTCCTGTGCAAATTCATGGCTTACAAAAGAGCAGCAGACTGAAGTCAGGGAACGCTTCTGATAATCGTATAAAATGAAGTTGATTTCTGGATTATATCACACACTTTTACCAACTGTAAGAAACTTCCTCACTGACATTTACAATCAGCAGCTGCAAAGCCTAAAGCATGTAAATAGACATGCCTATCCAAAGACTACTTGTTGGATCAAAAGATGCCCATTTTTACCTTTTAGGGTAGAACACAAGTGACACAAGTCCACGTGCATGCTGTAGTCATTATTTTTAATATCGGGGGATGGGGATGAATACACTAGACATCTGGCTAGCAAAAAAGGAAAAAAAATGACCAATGCTTCTTTAAAAAGGTCACCCAAGAATGGAAAGCCATTCAGCTTTGGCTAACTCCGTACTCATCCCATGCAGTTTCAAAAATGGTCTATTTGTTCTACAAAGCACTACCACACAGCAGAGCTATTCTGTGCAAGAAGTTTGTAATCCCATGCAAGAAGCTAGCTCTTCTGGTGGAAGATCTGGATTCCATCCCAGTTCTGTTGCAGACTCCATCTGTGACTGTGCATAATAAGCCAGGCAGCTAACTTCCAGTTGCTCTACCTCCCTCTCTAGTTCTTCGCATTCAAAATGCAACTTCAGATCCCTCAGATGAATCACAAAATCAGCTAGGTTGGGAAAGACCTTTCAGATCATCAAATCAAACCTTTAAATGAAAAGACCATATTGGAATATTGCATTACAGTATTTCCTAATACATGAGATGTTGCAGAAACTGCATTTGAAGGCTAGCCACAAAGAGACCAGCAAAGCCAACCCAGCCTGATCAACACACCCTGCACCAAAAGAGTCTCTTGTACAGCAAGTAAAGATCAACATCCTCGTGGTGTTGGGAGCCTCTTGCCTACTTATGCAGGTTGGGGGGGTGAAACACAAAGCAGGATTTACCAGCGCTAAGCAGGAGAAGACAAAGCACCTGGTCCTTTCAACCCTGTAACAAAAAGCTAAGCCAGACAAACAACTCCCAGTAACCATGGCAGGAAATATCATATTGTTAGCAGGTATACTACCAGAAGTACTGTAATGTACATAAAGAGAGAGAAAAAAATTGCACCCAGAGGCTTTATTGTGGAAAGATCACCAATTTGGGCACGTAAAAGGTACTGTAATAGCTGCAAAGCAATCTAGCAAAAATGCTGCATGACAGAAATTATTTTGATAGGAAAGACACTCTTCGTGGGAAGCAGCTTCAGGTACACTGTACCAAAAGAGTGGGGAAGAGGACGGCAGAGGGTAGGCACACTGAGCAGAAGCACAGAATAACAGAGACACAAGCCCTAGAACAGCTCCTACCAAGGTGTAAGCTCACCTCTCCATAATCTGGCATCACTACATCCCAAATAACCACACCGTTACCACTACCCTGCTGCCAGCTATTGATTTATGAGATCTGCAGAAAGACACTGCCTTCCCAGAAGAGGAACCATTTGTGAATATGAATGTTAAAAATATTCAGCACAGTGAAGCATCTGTTCTGACTTTTGCATATCTTTTGAAATATTTGCCTATTGGGGGCTTCTGCAACACAAAGTTTGTTGCTTATCTCCAACTCTAACTTAGTCTGAAATCAAAGTACCCCATTGCAAATTCAGAAGTGAAGCAGTGGATACACCTGCACGTGGGAAAACAAACGAAGTTTGCAATTCAACCAAATAAATTGCCCACAAAGATAAGCTAAAATATAACATTTTAAAAGAAATAGCTACTAAAGTGACAACATTCTGGGTCACTGTTACTTGCCTATTTCCCCGAGAGTTTTTGCAGTCATTAATCAGAGCTTCTTTCTTTTGAAAGCCAGATCTAAAACAGGTTTCTGCCATAGTATGTTCTTAGCACATTTAGGCTACTCTTCCAGAGAAAGACTGTAAACACTAATAGCATAAAATTGTCAGGAAAGCTCAAAGGCAAGCATTATAATTAATTTTTAACATTAACTGAATTGCAAGTTAAGTGTCTCTTACTTTCTTGAATTCCAACACACTCACTGTGCTCCAAAAGACAACAGTTAAGAGGCAGTTCTTAAGCATACATTTGTCTTGTTGCAAGAGATGGGGCAGCATGAGAGCAAACAGCACAGAACGTGTGCAACTGCGTCGTGTTAGACGTGTATTTCAAACATGTTTATGGGATGCATGTTCTCGGAGAATTTGAGGCTCCGTCTCACAAGTATCTGGACTAAGGCTCACTTTCCAAGGCTATTCTTACTATTGGTGCTGTAGAATGTCATCATCTAAAAACTCGTCAAAAGAAGCAAAGCCTCTGACAAAAAGAAGCCACACTATTTACTGACAAACCCAATTCAATCAGCCATCATTCTTTCTTCCAATCTGCACTCCCTGACTACCACTGCCAGTTAGTCTCCTCCACTCATTTTACCACTGAGGCCCCTTACTTCAAGTAACTTTCATCCATCAAAGTTTGAGACCTAACAAGATACCTCACTTTGATTTAGACAGGAAGCAGTAAAGAAAGCCAGCCTATGTACAATACTAAACCCTGTACACCCTGCAATGCTCAAGCTAGAATAAACTGATTTTAGCTTTTTTTTCAAGGCATTCTTTGACAGTCAACTTGTATATTTTCATTTATCCTTGCCTTTAATTCAGCTAAATCACCTGAATCACCACTGTGACTGAAGCTTATATTGTACATCATTTCCTTCATGAGGTCCTGCACTCCCTACCAAAGTGAAGGCTAAAACACAACCAAGAACCCCACTAGACACATGAAGTGCATTCATGTCCTGCTCACTGTCAATAACATTTATTCTCCAGATGAGAATTAAGTATTTTCTCCAAAATTATACACCTGTAAGTTTCCCAGTGTAAATGTTGCATCTAATTCTGCACAACTATGTGCTGTCAACTGAAGAGGCTGCGTCACTGGCTGTCCATCTCCAGTGCTTTCCCTGAGGTCAAATATAGTTATCAACTCCACTTGAACAGCAGAACTGAAGTTTGGCATGGTGGGACTACAAGTTAGTGTCTACATTAGATCACCAGGTTCAGGCAACTGCCCAGCTGCGTGCCAACTGCTGCACGTAAGAGGGCAGAAGCAGCAGAGAGCAGCCTCTCTGCAAGACATTACAGCTAGAGCAAGTGAAGTGTGCCCACTCACACAGATGTCCCCAGCTACGTTCAAACCCAGCTATGGAGGAGACATATCAGAATCCCTGCATTACCAAACAACCTCATTACAGTTCCTACCGTAAAACCACATTTCACTTCCTAAATGGCAAATTCATTCAGTCTGATCCACACAAAAGCTGAAGGTAGGCAGACTTTATTAAAAATACTGTCTTGAGATTATTCACAACAGCTGCTTCCTCTTCAAGTGAGAGGAAAACAGATGGCAACATAACAAGAGCTAGATAATTTTTAAAAATTAACTCTCAAACATGACACTTGTACAGGATGTCTTCCACTCGTGCATCTCCAAATGGGAGAGTCAAAAAAAAAGAAATCCATGCCAAATGTTATTTTGCTAGTAGAACATAGCATAATTAACATATTGAAAAC
Source organism: Psilopsiagon aurifrons (assembly GCA_025447955.1). NCBI lineage: Eukaryota > Metazoa > Chordata > Aves > Psittaciformes > Psittacidae > Psilopsiagon > Psilopsiagon aurifrons. Next base: position 20,840 of record JAOEHY010030187.1, on the reverse strand, counting down.
AAGGGCAGAACAAAGAATACATCAAATTGCACAGAAAAACTGCAGGTTGCATAAAACACTGTATCACAGAGCTGTTTGTTGCTGTAGGTTCCCTATAAAAACATTCAGAGCACAGTTTATCTCCTCTTAAACACCTATAAAGCCTGACAGCAACAAGATAGTGCAATTACAGGTGTGGTAATGTATTCAGTATTCATTAGCAACTTCAATCAAGATTCACAGGGGTAGAAAACAGCAAGAGAAATATTTAAAGTCATGCTAATTATCCCTGTGAACATAATGAGGGGATGTTATTTGTGTTGGTCTGGCATCAACTGCAGCCTATCTATTGCACGTCATGCACATTCCATGCATTTAAGAGTAGAATTTAAGAAACTATAAATATATCACTGCAGCATTTTAAACATAGGTTTAAACATGGGAGACCATATATTCTTGAGCTACCACATGTTCAAACAACTGTTTAAAAGTTTCCAAGAATTCCTACCAAAACAGCAGTATTTTTGGACAGCCAGCAATGAATACTCAGTGGGTTGTCCTGTAGAAACAGAACCAATTTAGAGCACAGAAGGAAAATGTCTGGACAGGAATGAAAGCTCTGCTTCTGACCACCTACTTTAAGGAAACATGAAGTTTAGGGTAAGTGAAGAGCTCATCTTTTTTTCTAATAGACTTAGAGCTGAAATGTGGTATGCAGCACACTGCTGAGCTACCAGCCTAGGTTTCAGGATCTACTAATGTCTAACAGACTCATATTTACAGTAGGGAAAACAATGCTACATCTCACCACTTTTCTGGGCAGACTCCTCCTGGATGCAACTAATCTGTTCCGTATACACTGAAGAACTTAGAATGTGTATCTTTTTTACAGGCAGAACAATATATTTATTTTTAAAACTAATGAAGTAGTCTCTGCCTATCCGAACTCCACTGAAGATCTGCAGAGAAATACTCCCACTTCTGTTCTCCTGTTCAATTAACATGCCAGGTAACAAGCCTTCACCACCTAAATAACTAGAAATTGAATAACCAGAGCAGTCAGACACCAGCTTTACAGCAACAGCAAAACTAGTCCGAAAGAGAATTTACATTCTACACCTGTGTGTCTCTTGCCACCATCACCACCCAAGAAAAAGCTAACCAAAACCCAAACCACATACGTAAGCTGCGCCAGATGACTAGCACATTTAGAAACAGAGATGGTCCTAAAGTCAGCTCTGGATAAACTCAGCCATATCATTGACAGCATAACACAAGCTATGGTCCCCGGTGATTCTTTCACTTATAATGTCTAACTGTAGTAATTTGTAGCCAACATGCCTCAAAATTACAGAGCCAGTGGTCAGTAAAGTATATATACAAGCTAAAATACTGTTCTCCATAATAATATATAACAAATGTATAGTGTAGCATAACAAAATACACTAGATATAATATTGTCATTACCTGTATAATATACATTGCCATACTTATGCAATTATAATACATTATATATATTTTATATTGTACAGCCATATGTTACATGGAATTATATGAAAACCTTAGGCAACTTTCAAGTAACTTCTAAATTTGAAGCTCTGTTCAGCTGACATGTTAAAAACTTTGATTTCATTTCTGACAGTGCTTGTTCTGCTGGGTTTTGATACAGCTTTATCCGACTGACAGAATAGATAGATTTTCTTCCACAAGCATAATCAAATATCACACAACGCTGATCTTTAACTAGAACATACGTACATCTAAAGTGTTTGGAATAGTGACATGGTTTGGAGTGTTAAGAACCCAAACAGTGAGGAGAACAATTACAGAAAAAAAATGTCCTTCCATGCCATCTTGTCTTTCTGACCCCCATTCTAAGGATAGAAGAAGACTGGACTTTGCAACTTGACCTCCACGTTATCCAGTGTATTTCTGATCTCAAGCAAGACAGCAAAGTCTCAGACATGCTCATGTACTCTCTAGCTGTGACTCAATGAATCAACTTCCTCTATTTATGGATAGTAGGTATTAAATTAACTCTTGCCTTGGCATTTATCATCTACAAGCTTCATTCTCAAATTCATGGGATATCCTCTCTCCAGCACAGTCTACCATTCCAACTAAGTTGTGTAACTGGCTGGCATGGCTAACCAAAGTTGACAGATGTCATACTGCAGAGGAAAAATAACCCACAAATCTTTATCCTCTTGAGAACCATAAAATTCAAGTAAGTGGTGTTGAAACTGCCATTCTCCATTAGCAGACCCACACCCAAACTTGTTTAAATGGCACCTCTTCCATTAGTTTGCTCCTTTTTATAAAGGCAAAGTAGATGTAAAGACATCTATCCAAAATTTGGCTTGGAGATTAGAAGCTGTATTTCTAATCTTAAACACAGACCCTGCCTTTTTTGTTTCAGCAGTGAGAGTTAAAAAATGCTGTCAGTCAAGCTTACATTCAAAAGGGAAGAGATGAGGTACATGCACACTTGATAACTGCAAAGTAAGCAGCTAAAATAAATCTGCCAAGGAATCCAATCGCATCTCATTGAGCTTTAACCCGTTACCATATACTTGCAGGAACAAGAAGGATACAACCTTCCTTCCTCCCCCTGACAGATGCCCATTAAAAATGCTTTATGACAACTACTTATATCATGCTGGTTATCTAAAATAAAGTTCTCTCACTTGTTATCATTAAGAGGTGCAAACTACCAACAGCTCACACCCAGCGGAAAATGTCTACTGAAGAGATAGTACAGCTCTGTGGTCTTCCCAGCAGGGAGGAAAAAGCCACTTAACCAGATAAGCTGTCCTTTCAACTTCTCTGCACTTCCACCTCCCTGCTGTACCCTTCAGTTCAAAGGAGTACTCTAACCTACACAGTGCCAGAAGCAACACTGCTCACGTAAAACACCAGGACTAATAATAAAGCAATGCTATAAAGGAACACACCATACCTATTCTACACTTCTTGTGAGCTCTCTCTGCTTCTTGGTTTAGGGAGATCCTCTCCTAGTTTCTTTACATGACAGTTGTGAAGAATTTCCCTCCCTCACCACTCTGCAACTGCTACCTCCTTACATCTTTGCTTAACGAGATTGCATGCCATCTCCCTACTCTTTCACAAGCAAGATAACTTTAAACACACTGGAATGCTTGCTGTCCTGCAACAAGGTATTACTAATCTCAAATGGTACAAACTTCATGATGCTCCAAGGGCTGGAGCACCTCTGCTATGAAGACAGACTAGGAGTTGCGGCTGTTCAGCCTGGAGAAGGCTCTGGAGAGACCTTACAACAGCCTTTCAATACCTAAAAGGCGCCTACAAGGAATACGGATAGGGACTTTTCTTGAAGTATGTGACAGGACAAGGGAAAACGCCTTTAAAATGGAAGAGAGCAGACTTAGATTAGGCATTAGGAAGAAATTCTCCACCATAAGAGTGGTGAAACACTGGAACAGGCTGCCCAGCGACGCTGTGGCTGCCCTATCCCTGGCAGTATTCAAGGCCAGGCTGGATGGGACTTTGAGCAGCCTGGTCTAGTGGAAGGTGCCCCTGCCCATGGCAGGGGGTTGGAACTAGATAAGCTTTAATCCCTTCCAACACAAACCGTTCTGTGATTCTAAGATTCATGGGCATCTTAAGTGAAGATAAAAATCTCTGAGCAATCTGAATATGTGGAAAAAGCCTCAGATACATTTAAGAGTATTCTCTAGTATTTTCTAAAGCGAATCTTCCATGAAACACATTTCAGACTACAATTCAAAATATTTTGAATCAGTTATCCTCTATCTTTCTGAAAAAAAGATTTAACACTGATGACTTTTTCTTGCTCTTTCAACCGGAGAAAATTAAAGAGGAAGATGGAGGCACCACCAGTCATTGCTCTTCCTTCTTTGGAAAAGCACATTGGAATTATTGCTGTTACAAGACACAACATCATCTTTCAGAGCTGCAGGAAACTCTATCACAAACCAAACCCTTTCATCTCGAGTCCAGGTCTGAAGGGAGAGCCACTGGTTGAGCTCATCAGCTAATTTTTACACAACCCTCCATTGCAAAAACTCCTTCAGTGCAGCTCCCACATAAATAGCACAGAGAAGTCTAAAAAAAGTGCTTCTGGAGAATGGTGAAAGAGACAGGAAACAAAGGAACATTACACTAATAGCTCTCTTCTTCTAATCAATACAATAGTGCTGACATGATGTAAGGTCAGGCTTGCCACAGCTTGGAGAGAAGTAAGAATGTGCACAAGAAATTTCACAAAAATCAGTCACGGTTTTCAAACCACAGAAAGAAGGAAGAACAATAAATCACTAAAAACTGTCACAGAATGAGAGCAAGATATTAGCCAAAATACACAGACAAATAGAGACAAAACACAGCTGCAAAAGGTCCAAGAGGCTTCAAGAGAATCTACTTTCCTTCCATCCCCAGTCCAATTAGCAATAACTGTTCCATAGTGCAGCAATAGCTACCTAATACCTAGTGCCTCCCACACACTTGTCCTTATCCACAAAGAGCTGTGGAAATACTTACCTTCCAATGTTAGTCACAGTGAATGACAGGGGTTGGCTCCCCTTGCACACAGGATGTATTTTATTGCCACAGTTAGTATTACAAAACATGCAGCCCTATTTTCTGTTACTGCATCTGTGCTTCCTCTTATCACCATTTAGGATTCCCACCATGGCTACTTCAGGATGAGGAACTGCAGAAGATTTTATGAGATAAAGGCTAGACCAGACAAGATCTTACCAGAACACCAGCGCTGCAGGGCCACGAGCTGAACCTCTCCCCTGCCCCTCATGGGCTTGAATGCCTTGCCTCAAGCCTAGCTGGGACATGGTGCTGTTGTGTAAGCTTGGACCAGGCTGCTGGGAAAAGAGCTGCAGAAGAAAGCACTGGACCAAGCCTCACTGGGCACCTTTCTTCACCTCAGAGCTGTATTCCAGCTCAAACACTTGCCCTTGGTCTTTACCAGAGCTATGTAGCAGGTTTACCTGTGCCTGGCTGTTTGCCTTATAGATCCTGACCCTGAACTGCTGACTTAATCTCCTGGTGCTACCTTGGACATACCCATCATGACAGATTTGTCTGGCGATTACCAGGCTCTTGGTTGACCCTGGTTAACATAATGGGCCTGCTCTACTCTTGTTTGGCTACCACAGGACTCCCTACTTTGTTGGCAAGATCACTGCCCTGCCTCCTTTGCTGTAACACTCAGCTTCCAGCTTGCCTCTCTTTACCAACTAATGCACTTTGTGCTCCCTGACAAGTGGGACAGGATGGACTCATGGCTTCACAGAGCCACACTACGTTTATCTTTTGTTTATTCAGTTCTGCTCTAAATCCTACCAACCCACACACACCAGCAGGGCACTGGGACTTCTCTTACTAACGCCTCAAGGACCACTGGGGTATTTAAGTAATTATTGCTATAACAAAACAGGGCTACAGAAGGTTAACCAAAAGGTTATATCTGAAACATAAGTGACCAGCAGCTCTTCAGAATGGTAAGCAGCTAGAATACAAGACAGGGTTTATTATTAAACCTATAGCTGACTTTTCTACATTGTTTGGTCTTTAAGCAACTAGAACAGAAGCTACTTGAACAAAACAATGCTGTACACCAGGCCTGAGAACCTTATGCACTCACACAATGCTAAACCTTCCATTACTGCCATTACAGCTTACAGGAGTCAAAAACTGGTGTCAAACCCTGCAGAACAGGAAGAGTTTGGACAAGTTCTGCTGGGGAACAGCAGGAGAAGGAGGCGTGCACAGTGGGAAGAAAAGGGAAATCAACAATTTAGTGCCAGTTTCTTAATAGCATCTTCCTCCTTAGTTTCTACCCTCTAGACCCAGTCACCTAAACTCTTTTCTGCTAAACTTTTCTGCTAAACACCTAAACTGTTTCTGCCCCCCTCAAGCATTTTAGCTAGAACAACTAACATTAAGTCACGAAAAATCAGCTTGCTCCACAGATGCCCAGCTTACATACTAAGTATCCTCTGCCTTTAGAATGGGATCTCAAACAAAGTCCCCTAAATCCACAGAAAATAGAAATCAGCATCTTTGTGAGAGCTATTTGCTCTGGTATCACATTACATTTCCCTAGGACTGGATATGCCAGGCAGGACCTTCACTTCAAAGGCAATACAGTGTCCAGGAGGACGCAGAAGGTATTTGACTCAAAGTGCAGACTGACAAGAACGGAATCTTGAAAGGAAGGAAACAAGACTTGGCTGGGCAGAGAAACAGAACACTGCTTGTCCTGCCCTGTCCCTTCCCCTAGCAGGGCTCTCACCACCCTGGGCACTGCTTATGTAAAGCAACCTATTCCATCTCTATATACAGCTAGGAGAGCTGCCTGTGAAGCACCTGCCCCATATGCCTCAGCACAGGGAAGGCACATTGTGAATGAAGTAAGCAGGAAGAAAGATGACCGCCACAGTGGAATAATAGATCTGAACAGCACTCTGGGCACTGAGATCCTTGCCTTCCAGAAAATGCCTTCCAGAAAAATCTAAAATTAGACCAAAACTGGCACCATGGCTGGTAGATACCATTTCTTGCCTACTTCAGAGAGTCAGCTCTGCCTTGGAAAAAGCTGGAAGATAAAGAATTCCATCGTAGGGTAAAGAAGGCAGTGAAAGCCCATCAACAGTGCTGGGGCAGGTTTTGAACTGAACACATGTGCAGGAAGCCACCTATTCCACTGTAGAAACAGAATAACTACTTGTTACACAAGTATCACCCACCCCATGGAAAGAAAGCAGCACAGTGTTTTCCTTTAATAGGCAAGTATATATTCCCGCAGCAGGAGGAATTTTGCATCCACAAAGGGATCAGACCAACCCTCATGATGGTAACCCTCAGTTTCAAGGATCTGACTCTGAAAGTTCACTGGTGCTTAGCTGATGCAGGGGTAGACAACACAAGTCATAGAATCATAGAATAGTTAGGGTTGGAAAGGACCTTAAGATCACCTAGTTCCAACCCCCCTGCCAAGGGCAGGGACACCTCCCACTAAACCATGTCACCCAAGGCTATGTCCAACCTGGCCTTGAGCACTGCCAGCGATGGAGCATTCACAACTTCCCTGGGCATCCCATTCCAGTGTCTCACCACCCTTGCACTCCCCTGGCAGGAACATGAATGCAGACGCAGGTCTGATGCTATAACGTCACAGTGAGACAAGTATGCAGGCTGTCCTAGAGGCAGAATAGCAGCTATGCATTTCAGTGAAATCAGGCTGCCTTTCAAATAATTAGTATGAAAGCTCATTTATCAGTAAGGTTAATTACACAAGTAACGAACTGAAAAGAAAAACACACCTGAGGAGACTGTAAAATGAATTAACTGGGCCAGGCCAAACTTACTGTCTTGAAGGGCTGGGGCTAAACTGTCCAATGCAAATTATTCCAAGAATACAAACCAACAGCAACATGATTACACTGTCTACAGCTAAGCTGTAACTGCCAAGATGATTCTGAAGCATGGGCATAATTAAAGACCTTTCAGAGGCACCACTAATACCACAGCAGACTACAGCAGCATCCTCTTGAGTTAGTTTAAATTTACAAAAGCTTCAACCTCCTTCCCTTTCTCCCCCAAAAGCTCTGAATCACAGCCCTACAACAGAATTCACATTACTGCCCATCAAAAGCTGAGTAAATGCTCCACTTCCCAAAGAAATACTCATACTCTTGAAAATAAGCTATTATGGTCCAAGAATTGTACTTCAATGTCTGTTAGGAAAAGAAAAAAAAGAAAAAAAGAAGAGAGGAAAAAAAAAAGAAAAAAGGAGCAAAAACCCCACCAACCAAAAACATTTAAAATCTTGATTTAAATAAAGCCAACCCACTGGCTCAAAAATGACATTTTGAAGCTTTATATTGTCGTCACCTTCATCCTGTGCTGGCCTATTTTAGTGTTAATCTCATGGTTCTCCAAAGAAAGCTATCATCCAACACACAAGGCAAAAAAGCCTAGCAGTCACTGGCTGGGACATCACTCATGCTTCACAACACCCTGCTCCCCCTGAGGCTGTGAAGGCTCCCCACAGCAGCACAGCTGCTTCAGGTGTATCACTGGGGACAGAGAAAAAACAAGCACCTTGGCAGGGGCTACACAAACAAATTGGTTCTCCTCTTAATGAATGTCTGCAACAGGTGAGCTGCAAGCACCCCACTTGCAGTTTTCTAGATGTGTTTACCCTGAGACACTCTTCTTGCCCTCCAATGTCCAGCTTCACATATTATACAAATTCTAACTTTGAGGGAAATAGTCAGACACCAAAAAAAAAATTAAGTGTGCATCCACGTCCAAAGCAACGACAAAAAGAACCATAGAATCATAAATGGTTTGGATTGGAAGGGACCTTAAAGACCATCCAAGTTTCACCCCCCCTGCCATGGGCAGGGACACTCCACTAGATCAGGTTGCTCCTGGCAAGGCCCCATACAACCCAGCTTGTACACTGCTAAGGGTGGGGGAGCTACAACTTCTCTGGGCAACCTGTGCCAGCCAAGTAAGTGCACAACACCTGTACTAGATCAATATGCTTCATTGTGCATTGCTTCTGTTCAAGCCCAACCTGTTCCAAAACAAATATTCCCCGTTCAATCTCCCACAGCCTGACACACCAGAAGATATGTACACTGCAAAATACATTAGCATTCTCACAATGAGACAGAAGACTACCAAATGCTTTACCTAGTATATAACAAAAGCACCGATATACCACCACCACCTCCTCCAAAAGCACAAATTCCTACCTTTAAAGCATAGCGACAAGGCCCTGCCTTGTGACTGACTACACTCTGAAGGGAGTAGGTGAAAGCTTCTGCCCCAATCTCACATATTGGAGTTCTGGAGGACAACAAGGGATCAGACCTAGCCCTGTTCCCAGTATTTTCTCCAGACAAGTCACCTCACAAGTAGCGGGCTTTCCAGATCACATTCTTAAGCACCTAGTTAACCCCACACAGTACAGGAGTAGTTTTGGTATACCTGCAGCCTGACATTAATTCACAGACAAGTAAGCTCTTACTTAGTTCTAAGCCGTTTTTAGTAAGATAGTAATGCATTTCATTCTGACCCTGTGCATGGTCTGCTAAGTAACATATTTGCTTCTCCCCAGTTGCCAATGGTACTGCTAAAGTAAGGACCTCTCCTTACAAGCATTTGGTACTTCCAGTTAATTGCCAAAATCAAACAGCCATCATATAGAAAGAACACATGGAGCTTTACATGGTACAACTATATCACAGTAAGATTTCAAAGACTCAGAGAAAAGTATGTTTTCAGTTCTGAGATTCACTTTGCACAAGAAAGTAATGCCCATGTTCAACAGCATTAAGTACAAGTTTCCCGCAGGACTACATTACAAATTCCCATTACCAAGGCATCAACATACCAAAAATGTGCAGGTGTTATGAGGAAATTCTAATAATGACATTTCCTGCTAGACTATTACAGAGAATGGCTACATTTAATTCTGGAGCTGATTTTAAAGGTAATTCAGTCAACAATTTTTTTTTTTTTTACTTTCAAACCCACAACTTTCTGGAACACTGTCACAGAAGCAGGTGTCAAAACAAGCTAATTAACAGCCTGTTAGAGCTTCACTTTTGCTGAAGCTATTTTGCTCTATTGCATGATCCTAAATTCCCCCAGGCACTTTTTATTCCTTGCCAAAAACTTCTGCCTCACCACTCAAAAACAGACAGTTGGGAGCATTGGTCTGAATAAGAATTAGCTTTTTTTTCCCCTCTCAGGCAATTTTGCTTAGTACGCCTAAAACATAAAAAGCCACAGGGGAATAGGGAGAGAATAAGTAAACCACCCACCCTGTCCTGAAATCTAACTCCTTCCAACCCTAAGATACAACACCGGTTTCCTCAAGTCCACTGCAGGTATCACCCCAGAGATTAGAGGGGCTGGATCTCTATTCTAATATGAGAGGGAAGATGCATAAGCAGTTCCCCTAGCTTTAGTCATGGGTGGATTTATGACCACCAACCATGACTTCCTTTCTCCACTGTCATCTCTGAAGCACTAATAGCCTAAGCCTATTCTGCAGCAACTACGTGGCGCTCCCGTCTTAAAAGTATCGTACACTGTTAATGGCAAATTAAACAATCATCCAAGGGCTGCTGGCTGACAGCAAGCAGAAAAATTAGCTACCTGGAACAACCCACAAACACAGGGTAAGACTAATGTTTACAGAAATAAGAGTGGTGTTGATCACCTCCCACCTTACATTCGGGGCAAGAGATGCTAACAGAGCACTAATGTGTTTCTTCAGGTACCATAACAGCTTGGCATTTGAGTATTATGCAACATCTGTCAAGGTCCCAAACATCAAATATCTACTCTACAAAATGTGACTTATACTGCAGCCACATGATCTGCTGAAAGACAGATTTCATACAACTACTGATTTGCAACAACTGATACAAAAAATTCAAGAGTTTCACAGTTCACAGTTCTGCCATTATTTTTGCATACCTTATGGAAACAAATCACACTACCCCTGATTTCCTTATAATACACTGAATAAATATCATGTGCAATTACCCATATGCACAATCCCTTTAATGTAATCAATTATACAGTTTCTGTTAGGGACATCTGAAAAAAAATAAAAAGATAAGCAACTGGAATCAGCAGAACTGAAAGTCTGACCTGTAGAGCAGTGACAGGTCCCACAGCAGCATTCACTGCTTCTCCCTGCTGAACTACATTCAGAGGCAGAAAAAAATAAGTATTTCCCCAATATTAAGCTTTCCATGACAGCAAATGCTGCCATTTCAGAGATATTCCGCAATTCAAAAATCATTAGTGCACTTATAAACAGAAGAAACAATGCTTGTGATGCAAAGCCTTACCTCAATAGCAGGTGCTTTGTGAAGAAGCTTTTCAACATGTATTGTACCACTACAGATCTTTCATGACTACAGAGAGCATGTAGAGAGCAAAGTTACAATCTCGGAAACAATACTCGCAGTTGGCAAATGACAGCAATTGAAGAGCCAACCACTGGACAATGAAGAACTTTCATTCTTCCTGGAAAGCTTGGTGGGCCTGCCACGCAGATACATAAGTATTCACAAAAGCACAATTTCTTCAGAAGTTTAGCTCTTAGGGAAAAAACCCAGAAACACAGCCTTGCAATAAGTAAAAGCAATTCTGTTAGACCCCAGGATCCCCTCTCTTTTTTAGTGACTATTAGGGATCTGCAACAATGCAGTCCCAACCAGTAAATCTAACTTAAACACTGCTGGTTTGGAGGGGATAGATTGGTTTTGGTTTAAACACACAACTCTCACATCGTGTCATACTGTCAGAGCTCAATTTTCCAAGGTTGTGCTCACGTGTTCTGTAGCAGCAGCCAGCTTTTCAAACCAGAATCTAAAAGCAACTGTAGGATGTCACACCCTGTGTCTCCTGCAAAATAGATCTAATTTTCCATTACAAACTGGTGATTGTTCCTGGGCAGGGGGAGGAGGGAGGGAGAGAGAGGCTAAGAAAGGGAGCTTTTGTACTATCTACCAGATTTTTCTTCTCTTTCTACCACCCTCCTTCCTACAATTCTACAAGCTGAATGACTGCCAGAAAAATCAACAAAACTATTTCTCATTGAAATACCAAAACACAGCATCCGAGAAGTTTCATGATACAGCCCAATTACGCTGTTAAGCACAAGGAACATATAAGCACCTTTAAGAACTCACTAAATGCTTTAAAACATGCATCTTAGAAGAAAATACCAAGAGAAACAGCTTTCAGAATGCCACACTGTAGTACTGAATGGAACAGGAAATGAGGAACAAAGAAAGGAATTTCATAGATTCCAGATGTACTCTAACACCAGCTGGGAAATACAAGCAAGAATCAACTAAAGTCTTGTAAAAGCCTACCACTAACTGTTTTTTTCTACAGTTTTTGAACAAAAAGCAAGTAGCTGTAAACAGTTTGTAAACAGAAATATTTTTAGAAGGAACTCTAAACAGTAGTAAAAATAAACTTCTTCCCCTCTCTCCTTTTTTTAAGGAGTTTACAACTCAGCCATCAGTGCATCTGTTTTTTTGGAATTAAGAACTCTGCATAAGCAGCCATAACAGAAGCACAACTGTAAATAAAGTATTTCAAGTTGTCAATTTTTCAGTACTTGGAACATTAAAGTGGAATGAAACTTGAAAACAAGAAAAATCAAAACTAGTAAAGCTGATTCATACTACATGCCTTCTGCGTAACTGGAATTGAATGGGAACTTAAATCTGTAAATTGCTAAAAGACAAGCTATCAGTCACTCAAAAACTTCATTCCTACAGCTATAAATTATAAAACTAACCATTCTAGGTTAAAAACCCTGGAAACAGAACTCCTTCACAAGTTCAGATACCCTTCTGCTCCCCGTGATACCCAGCATCTCCAATGTTTTACATTCCTTTTCTGAAACACAATTTAGACCTTTGAACACAAACTTACTTTAAATGGATTTTGAAATCTGCTGAAATTTGTTAGAAGTACAGTGACAGACAGACAAGTGTACTTCCTCCTAAGGTCACTGTAAAACATGAAAAGAAAGCATAAGTATGCATCTTAGGGAACACAGACTTGCATTATTAGAAAATTCCCCCTCTTCCCATTATTGCAGAAAGAGATACTTTTCCCAGCTTCAAGGCTTTTTAGGAATTTGTTGCAAGTGGCAGAATTGAGATGCTTCTTCTAATGTTCATCTGCCTACTAGCAGCTTACAAAACTAAAGCACATTTATATTCATGCAAACTAAACTTTGCAACAAATGCTACCTATTCAAATCTACCAGCCATTCATAAGTGCAACATTCTCCCTCTTACTATCACATCACACTAATCCATTTGAGTTAATGGCCACACAGTTGCAAAACCCAGCAGGCAGGGAACAGTAAAATTCCATTTTGGGGCTACTGGGCTAATGAAGGTATCTTCATTTTGCCTCATTGCTCCCTGAGTGGTGATAAAAGGCAAATGCATGAGGCTTTAGTCAGGTAGAAAAAAAGATAAGTTTTCTGAGGTCTGGAATAAAAACTGAAGAGCAGAACTCTCTGAAGCTGGGCAAGTTAACCAGGCTGTTAGTCTTCCACATTTGTGTTCTTTCCTCAGGTCTCAGAAATACAAATACACCACATTTCACCCCTACACACAGAAAACAGAAAAAGAAAACCCCAAACCTCAAAGCCCTCAACCTTTCCACTGAATATTTAAATCATTTCACATTTGGCAGTGATCCATGAAAAATTTAAAAAAACAAAATAAGGGGAGAAAAATCCAGTTCTTCAAAATTTTGAAGCTTCACATCTCATTTTGCAAAACCGTCACCCAGAAAGCCTACTAGAGGAGGAAAGCAACATGTGAAGTTTCAGGGAAGTTGGTTTCCCTTGGTAGAGGTTAAGATGAGGGAGGAAGGAAGTTAGTTTTGTTTAGCTTTTATTCCAAAACAAAGCTTTTAGTTGGATCCTAAATTCAGTCACCAGTCCACCATGCTGAAAAAAATCAAACAGGCACTGCTAAAGAACAGATGCTTAATAAGGTTTAATAAATGTTGCTAAAATCAGAGAGCTGTTCAGAATGTTCAAGTCTATGATCATCTTTTCAGTTTAATAAAATAGAGCCTGTTATTAACTCCAAGCATCTCCCAAGCTTCTCCTTGACTCAGCCACTAAGTAGATAAACCTCTGGTACTAGGAGGTTTAAAAACACAACATTAAGACATACTAGTATATGTTTTAACCATTAATAGAAGCCTTCAGTGACTTGCTACCCAGACACATTTATAGTCCACTGGCACACACAAACATTATTCTTCTACATGTTTGACTGAACATTTGTTGGCCTGAAATCATGAGTAATATAAAAGTCTGATACTTACATCTTCTACAGTATTCAGCAAAGATTACAACCCTCTGTCTCTATTGTAGGTTCCTTGCTCTTACAACAGGGAACTATAACATGTATTCTTCAAACACAACAGTCTGCAGAGAGAGTTGTCACAACATGAGAGGTATTAAGTACTCCTTGACAACGCCAACTGGATTTTGCCTCATCCTTTCCTCTACCTCCTCAAAGAGAAAAACTACTACATGAGGTACTCAAAGAATTCAGAAGTGTTAACTATTGGCTTCAACAGAATTATTCACAATTTACACTCCTTCAATGGAGATCAGTCAGCCCTTCATTAGTCAGAGATTAAGAAAGGACAGAGGAATACCTGAAAGTCTATTTGCAGTCTATACTATTTATCTGCTCTAAGGATTTTAACCTGATATAACACTATTAAAGGTATTTTAGAAGGGGTTTTTTTAATTCTATTTTCTATTCTTGCTGTAGGTAGCACCCTTCAGTGGGAGCACCAGTGCAATAAATGGCTTCATACCTAACAATGTTTGACCGCGTATCTGCGTCAGTAGAAATCTTGCTGTGATGCAAAGAAGGGGGAATGAGGGGATTCTGTTTAAGCATAAACAACATTAGGTGCCGCAGCTTTAGAAGACAAGTGTGTGAGTATTAATCAGTTAATACCAACTAAAACACCTACACTTTCAGGAGCAGCCAAGGCTCCTGAACTGAGTGTGAGACGCAAGTTTCTCTCAGGCAGAAGGAAGATCAGAGATACAGATAACTCAGTTTGTCATTATCCTCCTGGCGGTCTCATTTGAGTTTCAACATTTGTCCTCCAGAGCAGCTGGCCAAGCTGGTGATATCAGAAGCTAAAAAATACAGCATCATCAAGAAAACGTACTATGGAATGGGAGCAGTCTGAAGGGTATAGAAAGATTCAATCGGTCTAGTGACGCTGTCAGGATACAGACATGAAAGCAGGGGATGCACCTGCTGCCTTCTCCATCTGATTTCCCACACTCACATGCCCAGTGACGCTCCCGACACTTGTTCAGAGACAGCTCTGACATTCACTTGATTCAGCTCAAATAGAAGAAAACTAACCCTGACAAGAAAAATAAGTTGCATTCTTTGGACCTAGTCTGCAAATCAAACTGGATTTTTTTTTGTTAGCAGAAAAGCTTGAGTCTACAGCAGGTGTGTGGGGTGGAGGATGCAAAGAGCATTTCATAGCTGAGAGCAAGACGAGTAGGAAAGAGAAAAGCAAGACCTGCCTTTATAGCAGCAACAGGCTACTAATTTGATTAACATATCACACAGCACCTTGGACTTCATCTGCAAGAACAGAATCACAAAGCCATGTGTGAAACATGGAGAAGAGCAACAGGCAGAACAGAGACATAACAACACAGGAAGAGAAGCTAATAGTCAGATCAACCTAAACCAGTAATTTCAGAAACAGAAGACTGAAAACTGTTCTCTACCAAGTAAAAAAATAATATATAAAAAACAAAAAAAATCCTCAAGCAAACAAACAAAAAAAACCCACAAAACACAAAACCCACCAATCAGTCTGAAGAGTAATTCTATGCAATGAATTTTCTGAGAAACTCCAGAACTAAGTTACCCAGCACTTACACAATGTCCTCATATAAGAGCATTTGGTACTTTGACCAGCACATAATCACCTCAATGAGAAGACAAGAAAACACTATTCATTCTCATGAGAGAGATTAGAGAAGACTTTTTCAAATGTACTAATTCCAAAAGAGGACAAAAAACCCTACAGAGTTTGCTTCCTGACATCAGAGGCTCTGAGCAGATCTGTTTAATGGCTTCAGCCCTGTGAATTTACCTCTACACAATCTAAAAGCCAAGTCACGTTGGCTTCCACTCTCATCTAGAATTTTTTGCATTAAGTTATGGATAATTTGATGTCAGGCTGGCAGCCCCAAACACAACCATCTTCCATTTCTTCAAACTATGTTCACTGAAGCATTTTTCCACTGCTACCTTCATTTCCTTCTCTCATTTGCATTAACTATGCTTTGGTCTCCATTTTTTCTCCAGCTATGGCTGCTCCTGACACTCCATGAACAGTCACAGTACTCCTCCTCTAGAAACAGCACTGGTCCCACATGTTTTCCATCCAGCACACTGAATACAAGTCAGTCAGAACACAACCACCACCCAATTTAACACAATATGAAATACTGAACAAGCGGTGAAATATCTGTATAACCTATTCTGCACCCTCCACAGCCTGTCAGACTCTAGCCTCAAATAGCGTTGCAGGCAATCCATAACAAAGTAAGTCACCACTTTACCTATGCAACATCAGTTTAAGCTCTACTTGCCAGATTTTTAAGGTGTAGAAATGATTTTTAAGAAGTCTCGAATATATTCAGGGTGAGATACAAATAATTTCTCTTCCTTTCTTTAGTTGTTGGACCACTAACTTTGAAGCAGTAAAAAAATCAGTTATCTTTATATGAAACATTTCATGTTACCTAAATATTAATTTTCTGGTTTGTATATATAGGTACCTGGGAAAGTATTTTAAAAATATCTATTCAACAACCTTATGCCCCACTTAAATGGGGATAAATCCTGTTACACTATTATGCAGGGAGCATATTTAGTCATATTTACTTTTACAAGTTACCACTCAAGATGAGGCACTAAATCCCAACAGACAGCACTGAGAGAAACATCTTCTCGAGGCAAAATGGATTTCCCTGATCAACCTTAGGATTATTAGATTTAGGAGAGGCCTTAAGTTTGTCAGAGACAAGGTAGTTCCTTCTTAACCTTACAGAAATGCAGAGAGGCATCTCTCAAACATTTATTCCATGTCAAGTTTAATGGCGAAATGGCAGTAAATACCTTCTCTTGTCAATCAACCTGCGTAAACACTAGTATACTAGCACTTAAGCAAAAACTCTCCCTGACTTCACCCAAGACTCTCAGTTTACCAAAAAAAAAGTTCAACTGCTTTTGCAGTGTCCTAAACTACATCACTCTGTATGAACCAGTAAAGAAGGCACAGAAAATTCGGAGTCAGAAAGACAGCACACTCTACAGAGCAACAATTCTCCATCTAGTCAACTGGATCATCACAGTGTAAAACAGGGCTTTGATTTCCAAGAAAATAGTGGGTTTACCCTTTGAACAGGGTGAATTGCAAGTACAACACCAACCCACATCAGGTAGTACCCAACCTGCATCACAAAAATTTCATAGCATCATGCTTCTGATCACACTTAGCGCCAAAGAGAGACTACGCTGCCGCAAGACCCACATTTCAGACTCTGACCCCAACACCTGTAACCATTAAAGGACAATACCTGCCCCTTTCTAAAGATGATAAGAGTTTTAGAAATTCATTCATGTCTTGAATTGCAACAAGCCCTCACAGTGGACCATCATGATTTCTGAAGTCACCAAAACAATGAGCAAAGGGTCCTCCTTGTTATATTATGGTCCCAGTAGCCTCTTGACATGCAGCGTCCTCCTGTTCTAATTATTATTTCCAAACTGCGAGACAGTTTAACCTGCAAAGCAAGCAATGCCACACCTAGAAAAAATACAATTTCAGAGCTAAATAAAAGAGTACTACATTTCAGGGACCTGGAAAGCTTGTTACTTTACAGTGAGAATTCACAGATGTGCTGTTCTCTTATTTTTCTCAAGTATAAATAATTTCACAAAGTAAAATCTGGCAGAAAGTTGTCTGCTAACCACTATACAGCCTTCCACAGCAGAACTGCTGAATATGAGCTTTTCTTCTCTCAGCTGAAACCTTAATAGTTGATGCCATTTAAGGAGAAAAGAAGTAGCAATTAAGTACAGTACATTTATTAAACATTATTAACAGTAAAACAGAAGTCATATTGTCAAGCAGAAGGACTCTTTGTAGTTTTTCCAGCCAATCATCAACCATAGCGCCCTATGTTGTTTCCTTTCAGGTTTTGAAACACTGAGTCATGGAAATATCAGCACTGCACACTTCCTCAAAGTGGCAATCTTATAGGAAGTGTTTGTTTAGTCTTACATGACACATTGTTTTGTTTATGTACAAGGGATTCCGGTAAAAATAATTTGCAGTTAAGGAAAAAAGACAAGAGGACAACAGCTGCAGTTATGGGAAGCCAAAACAAACCAATTTCAAATAGACATTTCAACAGTGCATTCATTAGCACAGATACTACTTTTTTTCTTTTTACTGTATGGTCCTTCCTTGCAACAGACATGAACGGAAGTAGCCAGGCATTTAGTTCTTTCAATTCAACAAGCCACAAAAGAAACCAGAAACTGGACAAGAGGTAGCACAGTAACAGTTCCTCTTAATACTACTACCCACAATGGCAGAGTTCATGTCATTGCTCCACAACTTTAGGATCTCAACAAGACACCTTCTGGAAATGGCACGTCATCGGCAGTGCAACCGTATGAGGGAAACAGGTTCCTAAAAAGCTCAAGGGTTCATGTTTTCAACAAATGAAAGAGATGGCTCAAGCCAAATCCAAACATGACCAGAACAACACTACTCCAAATGGGTAAGCATTTAGGTCTGCACTATTACCCATCTAGCTAGATGTGGCTCTATGCAACCCACCAGTCTCAACTGAACAACTTATACCAGCAGCAGAAAATGCCTTCATTTACCTGAAGCTTCTTGGAAATACCGGACAAAATCCAACCATGCAATATTTCACATTAAGGCATTCAAACATCTCCTGGTTATACATGTTTTGCACAGCTTGAAATCTCCAAACTGCATCAGCCTCTCTACTAAGAAAGGCACACTACCATGGGTATCCCACACTGATCTCACAGTGTGTTTGCACTGACTCTTCAGAGCATCAGTCCTACATTTTGTCAGATTTACACTAAGGCATACTTGCAGAGCAGTGGCCCCATTCATGATGTGCCAGCAAAGGTACAACAAAGAAGAAGACATCTTGCCACATCAGGCACAGAATATCTGAAAGTCAGAGATCAGTCAGAGCTTGGCCATGAAGCAAGTTCCTAAAGAACAGGACTAATCACTTCTCAAGCATGAAAAATACAAGCAAATCAAGATGGGAAATGACCTATCCCTTTGTCCTCAAATAACTTATCACTTAACCCACGAAAAGATTCAGTGTCCTGTCACTAGAAAACAGAGAAACCTACAAGATACTAGCAAATGGGAACTGCTAGCAGACAAATTTACTCTTGGAAATAACTGGAGGAATACTTCTTATTTTTTTTCAATGTTCACTACCTCCTTTCAAATTCACCCACAGGATGTTTTGCATGGAACCTACAAGACTCAACATACAATTTCTTCAATATCAGGATTGCTTTACAGGGCTTGTTAGATTAGAAATACTCCCTCAACCCATCAGAGCAATCCTGCCACTTCTAATTGTCTGACCAACTTCATGAAAGACAGCTACAGACGAAAGCTGATGGCTCTACCTTCAGACACTTCCTAGCGAACAGAAGGAAAGCGCTCGCTTTTGTGCGTACTTGTTACCGCCCTCTGCCGAGGCACAGCAGAAAATCCTAGGTACTGCAGTGCTTCAGAAGGCGCCGGGCGTCATCCCTGCAGTTCATTGAGCAGAAAGACCTTCTGCTTGGAAGGCAAAAATGAAGTACCAGTGTATCAGCGAGGTACGCAGTTTTTCTTACCTACTGTCCACGCAAAAAGGCAGTGGGAATCCTGGCTGCAGTACTGCACGTTAATCAAACACTTAGTTCTGATGAGGGCTCCGATAACTGAAGCCAGTAGCAGGATTAACTTCAATCCATGATTTAACGGGATTAATCTCAGGTCTTTTGCCGACATTAATATCTTTGATCTTTTCTACCACTCAAAGAAATTCACACACTCCAGTGACATCAGTCATTTGGGTATAATAACATCACTGTTTGTTGCAAAAAACCACCCAACAGTCATCATCCTCCATGTGAGATGTGTTCTTACTCCTTTCACTGAAAATCGCCAGATAGGAACAACCTGCAATAGCATCACCTGCACGCTGTCTGAATCCATCCTTTGCGGAAACTCCCTTTTTTTCACCTCTCTTTGAAAAAGACAAATCCCAAGTCTGGCGACACTTTACACTCTTACTGTATCTATTTTCTGCATGTATAAAAGAATACAGACTCAGCATACAATTTTTTAGTTTCTGTTATTAAATTTTACTTCTTAAAATCTACTATCACTAAACCATCTGCTAGCAGTTAAGAAATAAACGATCCTAGTAATGGTCTCAATGAAACGCTAATGCCACTACTCAAATAATGAGATTTCCTACGCAAACTTTATCTAACATGACAAATGGTGGTTGCAAATTCGCTTTCACACGCACGGACATGCAAGAGAAGAGATCTTTCAAGGGCGTTAATAGGAAGCTACCAGCACAACGACTCCCTCATATCAACCCACCACTGCGAGTCCAGCGCTAAACTTGCCTACTTCCCCTTAAGCTCCCGGCCACTTTGCCTCACCGAAGGGAGGCAAACCGCTCCCTCCGCTTACTCTCGGTTTGATTCTGTTACGGAAAGGAGGGATTTTCCCTCCCAGCTCTACCAGGGAGAGTTTAATCTGCACGGCGACATCTGTCGCTTACTTTCTAACAATGTGGTTTGGAACTCAATCAACAGCAAAGAGAATCGGAGGAAGCCGTGAAGCAGCAGCCCCAGCCCGTCCCGCTCGCTGAGAGAAGGGGCTGAGGCACACGCTCCTTCCCCCAGCCGCTTTTTGGCCGGTTTCGCTCCAGCTATGCCAGTGACATAAAGTACTGAGACTCGGTGACCGCCTCCAAACTTTCAGCGCGTTGCTTAGCGACTAATAGGAAAAAAAAATAATTAAAAAAATCTCGAAATCCGCCTAATATCCTGCGCCGCTCGGACGCGCTCCGCGCTGCCGGCCTGTCACCGCGGCACCAGGCCGCCTCACAGGAACCAGCCCGT